>OY744515.1:81167190-81227190 GCA_963556195.1 Sepiola atlantica
GGGGGGAATCTTCAGGCTAAAATGCATGGAATTGTTTTTGCAGAGTGTTTTTATATACACGGATTGCGAGTTAACCAATCAGATTCTTTGTTGTTCTCTCAGCCAATCGTTGGGCTTCCGGCGAACAAAGGCTTTGTTGGTGTTACTTCCTATATCCTGTTCTATTGTTCTGTTATCATAGATTTGCTTATATCTTGTTTCCTTTGTTGTGTCAATATAATGGGTGAATTTATTTTAACACGTGGTTCCTTGTATTCATATTTTAGGTTTCAAGTTTTAAATTGTTAAGTTTATAATTTTTTTTTGTTGTTTTTTATTTATTTTTTATTTATTTGTTTATTTATTGATTTATCGTTAGCCTAAGGTAAATTTATTTCTGTGTAAGCAGCTGTTTTCTATCTCACTTTTATAGTTTAATAGATTTTGCGGATCTTTAAAATTTAGGATTTAAAATATTTCATTCAGTCATAATTTACACGGGTCGTCTAAATTTCTACATGTACTGGCCTGGCTTACTATTTTCCATTTAATTATTGGTGAGCACCCATTTTCTTTGAGCTCCCAATAGTGGTTTTCTAGTCCTGTTTTAATTCGACGTTCTCTGTTTTTAAATATATATATATAACCGGTAATTTAACTGTAAATATTATCGGCAACATTTAACTTTGAAAAATCTACACACAAAAAATTCTCCAAAGTTAAATGTTGCCGTTACATTACTGGTGTTTATCCTCTGATGAAAAGAGTTTGTCTTTGAAAATAGATGGATTAAGGATATGAAACTCATTGGTTTGAACTTCTGATGTTTTAATAAATATTGTATCTATACGAATTTGTATTCTCATCTTTCATCTCTGGAATTGATTGCTCTACTCAATATATTGAGCTTTATATTATCGCGATAGATTATTATTAAATGATACATCGCTTATCTTTCATTTAATATTAACAATATATATATATATATATATATATATATATATATATATATATATAATATCAATATATACAATAAATGTGGACATATGATTTCAAATTTGTCCTAAATTTAAACTTCAGGTATGTCTTTTCTGTCAATAAATTTGTCTATCGGTAATTTTGTACTATGTCTTCATCAATGCATATTCTACGTACACCCTGAGAAATAAACGCATATGCAACGAGGGAAATAAACGCATATGCAACGAGGGAAATAAACAAATATGCACTGTAATCATGTGCGATAATGCGATAGCGGTACAATTATATGAGGCGGTCTTTTCTGAAGCTATCTCGTACTTTACGATTGACTGCACATTTAGTTCATGACACGTATTACTTATGGTTCACCGATTGGATGTCCGAGTTAATGCGGCCATTGTGGAAATTCTTGAAAGTCTTTCCATAGTTATCCTGCGGTATGGATAACTGTTGACCTCCTTTAACCAAAGGAAACTTTATTTCATCGTGTGTTGCTTATTGTTGTCATTCATTAAACCTAA
This sequence comes from Sepiola atlantica, assembly GCA_963556195.1. Lineage (NCBI taxonomy): Eukaryota > Metazoa > Mollusca > Cephalopoda > Sepiida > Sepiolidae > Sepiola > Sepiola atlantica. Next base: position 81,168,672 of record OY744515.1, read on the forward strand.
AGATATGAAAAAGGGTCATTTGTTATCAATTTCCGTTTGTACATCGCAGTCGAAAACGGTGAATACCAAATTCTATCAAACTAATATATATATATATATATATATATATATATATACACTACCCGCCGATTTGGCATTTACAAAGTTAAATTCCTCCTAACTTCCAAGCTAATTTGTAGTGGTCGACGGGGGAACGCTCTTGACTGCGAATCAGTGGCAATTTGTGATCAAAGTTTGCACCCACCGACCGTCAGAAATTAACTTCCTGTGTTGAAGATTGCGTAAGCATGAAACATCGATGTCTGTAGGTAATAAATAATTAATATTTATTTATAATATATATATATATGTAATTCAAAGTTTCTTAATTCCCTTCCTTTCACCATGGTTGTTAGGTTGACCGCATAGTTCTAGCATTCAAACTGAAGTTTAGATGTTGACTTGGAATCGTGTGACCGGAAGAACAATAATCTTCCACAATGATAATTCCCGGAAAAAGGATGAAACACATGTGTATGTGGATAATAATTAAAAAATATTTATCACAATATTGTTTATAGCCTCCTTACTGCGAGGTCAGGGTTTTTTTTAAGATAACTATAATTAACCTGTCAAATTTAATGCGTAATGCGACTTGAACACTATTTATAACATCCTTCTACATATGTTCGCTTGCAAAGACATAAATCGACCTTAATTCTCTTCCTTTGACCGCATGATTCTAGGGGTTCAAACATGAGTTAAAATGCTGACTTGGGTCTGAGGTTCGAATCGTATGATCGGCAGAACAATCAGGAAAAAGAATGTAAACATGTGTATGTGGATAATAATTAAAAACTATTTATCATAACATTATATATATATATATATATATATATATATATATATATATATATATATATATATATATATCTGTATATATATAATTATTATTTTTTAAAATAAATATTTTTAATATTCATAGACATATTAACGTTTCGTGTTCCTTACACTTGTACGTATAGATGACGTAACCATACTACCGGTCGGACGATTCGATTTAATCTCATGCTTCTGTTTAGCTCAGTTAGGAAAAATATCCCTACTTAAACATTATTCTTAGCCGTCCTAATCTTATCAGTAGAAAATCTAATCGAAATAAATTATATTTGTGCAAATAGCCTAGTGGGGAAAATGAAAAATTAGGTTAGCCCGAATCAAATATCGATATAACAGATCGATTGCTATTTGGGGTTAATTTAAAAAATCTGCAAGATGATTTTATATATATATATATATATATATATATATATATATATATATATTAGAAAGTTCATTTATCACTCCTATATTACCATTAAAACGGCTTACTGTTATTTAAATCAATAATACAACATATTTTAAAATACTGTATATATAGTACAGACGAAAGATCAAAAGACAGCCATTTGAATGCCTAATTTCTATAACCATTTGTAAACAGTTCATAATAAATGAATGTTTGGTGTTCTTAATTTGTAATTTTATTGTCCTATTTTATCTATATACATGCAATAATTTTATTACAAAATCTTATTAAAAGTCTGTTATATTATATTTTGAGCTATTATAATCTATACACTATTGTAATACACCAACTTGTGTGAATCTAAATTATAATATATACATATATATTATATATATATATTATATATATATGTATAATATATATATATATATATATATATATATATATAATATATGTATTATATTATATATATATATGTATAATATTATATTATATTATATTATATTTGGCAACAAGATATTCACAAATATGTTTTTGCGCATGTATTAACTTTGTATATACATGTTTTAGTATATTTTACTTTTCACCTTATTTGTAAGCCAGTCCTGAATTGACTTTGATGATTTCACATTTTAATCGTCAGTGAAGGAACTCTGTCGATCGCATTTCACAAATTGGCTTGTATCTGATCGCCTGCCCGGGACCTTGTAAAATTATTGGCTTAATTTATTCTTCTGTCTGACAACATGACGTTTTTGCAGTTTGGCTAACTACACGGGTCAACATATCTTACTGTTGACGAGCGTTGCTTGGTCCAGCTGTTAACTAAATCAGTTGCTCCTGCTGATTGTCTGGCTATACTTCGTTCGGCAGAACTACGTCCGCTGATCAAACTGTTGATCCGACCAACTGCTCCTACTAATATTCTAATAATTTCGTCTAACCGTCGACTAGATTCACTTGTTTAGCTTTCGACTCGACCAAACCAGATGACATTTAACAGCACAGATGCATCCTGATCATCACACTCGACCAGCCCTAAACTGAGCCAATTAACCGACGTCCTTTTTTCTTGATTAGACATTTGCGATCTATATGTCTTTCCCACGACAAACTCTGTCCTTTCAAAACAATCTACAGAACTACTACACTTGCAAATTATCTGCCCTTCCCAGGACAAACACTATCCTTTTTAGGATACTTTCTTTTTCAATCTGGTGAGTTGTTCTTCAACCTAAGTGCAACGTCCATACCTGACCAGCGGAAGAACTTTCTCGCCTCCTCTTTTATTCCCCTCTCTCATTATGATAGGGGATGGTTACACTCATGGCTCACAATCTAAGCCAACTCAAACACCTGACTTGACTAACAAAACTATTTCCTCTTTTATACAAAAGTAAGAATCACGTTGCCTTCTCCGAGAATTGAACAAAAACGATGAAATTAGCATAATTATTTTGTGGGAAAAAATTGAGAATACGAATTTCCATCACAAGGGAAATTCTTATTCTCTTTCAAGACATTTGGTGCCGTGAGAAAAAGACAACAATTATAAGGTAAAATATTTAAATCAAGAAGAAAAGAATATTGAAACTTGGTCTGAGGTATAAACAGAACAGTACAAAATGGTTGGATTTGATTTAGCTGTTTTGTTTTACGGCATATCAACTCTTTCGGGGACATTTAATGTCAGTTTGAATAATTTTTTTTGCAAGAGTTTTTATGCTTCAAGTCCTTAATATCTTCAAATATTTAAAGACTAATTTGTTTTATAAACGAAACTTCCATGAACAAAGTTTCTTTTCTAGAACATCCCATCTGTGGAACAAAATACGATGAGTCTGCTTCCCAACCGACTACAGTATGGTCGTCTTCAAGTCTAATGTAAACAAATACTTGTTGAGCCGTCCTCTTCGATAATCAGTTCTTCTTAAGTAATCTACTGCCCATTCCACCCATTGTTTCCAATCCTCTTGTGATGACAATCATCGTCCAACTAACAATCTCTTTAACCCTTATCCTCGAGTGGCCACCTGACCTTGATAAGTGGTGACCCATCAGTAAAAGAAAGTATTTTCTTTTAATAAAAAGCCCGCAAACGATTCTATTTAACCTATAGATGAAAACCTGATAGGTACTACCACTTCAAGTCAGTGTTGGCATAGAGGAAATGGCAACTAAGGAATGTATGGAATTATATATATATATATATATATATATATATATAATATTTATGAATAAATATTAAATTATTAATACCTACAGACGCTAGCGTTCCAAGCTTATTGCTCTCATCAGTAACAATTTCAGACGGTCGGGAGGTGCGAACCCGGTTCACAAAGTCAGCCTAGAATCTGCAAGCAGTCGCCATATCCACTCGGCCAACGGAAACTGTCACGTAATTTAGGGAAATTAAGATCTATATGTACCTAGAAGCGGGCACAGATAGAAGACTAGTCGAGAGTGTTCGACGAACATATTCGGAACTTTGCATTAGAGCTTTTTGACAGTCTATTTTTAACTTCCTTGAGAGTGCTCAACTTTAATTTCTTAAAGGGGCTTAGTATAATATTTATAAATAAATATTAAATTATTTATACCTACAGACGCTAGCGTTTCAAGCTTATTGCTCTCATCAGTGCAGGGAAGTAACAATTTCAGACGGTCGGGAGGCGCGAACCCGGTACACAGAGTCAGCCATATCCACTCGTCCCACGGAAACTGTTACGTAATTTAGGGAAATTAAGATCTATATGTACCTAGAAGCGGGCACAGATAGAAGACTAGTCGAGAGTGTTCGACGAACGTAATCGGAACTATGCATTAGAGCTTTTTGACAGTCTATTTTTAACATCCCCGAGAGTGCTCAACTTTAATTTCTTAAAGGAGCTTAGTATAATATTTATAAATAAATATTAAATTATTAATACCTACAGACGCTAGCGTTTCAAGCTTATTGCTCTCATCAGTGCAGGAAAGTAACAATTTCAGACGGTTGGGAGGTGCGAACCCGGTTCACAGTCAGCCTAAGATCTGCAAGCAGTTGCCATATCTACTCGGCCAACGGAAACTGTCACGTAATTTAGGGAAATTAAGATCTATATGTACCTAGAAGCGGGCACAGATAGAAGACTAGTCGAGAGTGTTCGACGAACGTAATCCGAACTATGCATATTTATATATATATATATATATATATATATATATATATGAGAAAGGAAGGATGATAGTAATCCAACGTAATGGGAGATGATGAAAAAAGAAAAACCCATCATGTCAACCCAATATTTCGATGTACTTACATGATATTTTTCTTAAAATTATCATCCTGAGGAAGTCTTACAATAAAGACGAAACGTTGATGAATATATAAAAATATCTCTTAGTTTTTCCTTTTTCATCTCCCATATATATATATATATATATATATATATATATATATATATATATATATATATATACTAGCTGTCTTTGTTGGCTCGCTATAACTTTGCGAAGTTCGCTACTTGAAATGTTACATTGTCACTTACCGATGGACTCTATAAACGATTATACACCCATGTCGTCGTTATGAACCCAGGTACATTTTGTCTGCTAATGAACACACTTGGACGCCGATGTTTATCAAAAGGGCGTTATTTAAAAAAACACACAGTCACAGAAAAATTCAGAGAGACGGGTTACTTGTATATGCGTGTGAGAGAAAGACAGACATATAGATCAACGGATAGCTCGTCTCGCTACACTCAGCCGGACACGTCTTTCCTGCTTGAAGTCTTGCCAACCAATAAGACAGAGAATTCCTGAACGGAAGTCACATGGTTTCATCGACTTCTGCTTTGAGGTCATCTCTGACCTCTTAAAGTCTCACTCAAACCTTTCCATTTAAACACGGCCTTCGCTATGTAACAGAAATACTTGAAACATTTATTCAAAATAATAAACATTTCATTCATAATTTTGTAGTAAACCTGAAACAAAATTGTTCTCATTTATTCACATTGATAGATAAACATTAACATTTTTATAATTTCGATAAAAATTTATTTATTTATTTAATATGGCCTTAAAGAATGGAAAAGAAAGAAGAAATCAATTTACCTTTTCACTTGAAATTTGGAAATAGATCGCAACTTCTTGAAAATCAAGTTGGGCCCCTCTAAAGGAAAGAACATTTGAACACAATTGCTAAATAGTTTTCCTGAACATAAAGCAGTATTGCGAAACAGAACTATTTGCTATATTAAAACCAAAACAATCATTGAATTAAAAAAACAATAATAAATAATAGTTAATTAATAAAATGTCTTTTTTCAATACAAATATGAAAATTAGTTAATCTTGCGACTGATATCGCATATACATAAGCAGTATATATAGAAAATAGTATGTCTGCTATGTAAAGTTGATTTTACTTGAAATAGGATGTTTTGACTTTACCGTTAGTGCGAAAATTGGGCCCAACTTTTGTGTCTATTTATTTCGATATATTCAATGTGTGTATGACATTAATGATGAATTAATGTGTGTGTTTATTTTATGTGTGTGTCTGTATATATATGTAAGCTTTAAGACGCTAAAGGAAGCAGCAGCAGCACTAATATCAAAGTTTCATCAGAAACTGTGTATAAAATTAATGATAAATTAATGTATATGTTTATTTAATGTGTGGTGTGTATGTGTAAGCTGTAAGACATTGAAAGATTCATCAGCAGCTGTGTAAGCTGTAAGACAGACATTAACGTATATTGATTTATGTGCTTATTTCATGTGCATGTATATATGTATGTGAAAGCTTTAAGTTTGCTGTTTGAATTATACAAGTAGCAGCTTTTTTTGCGCAAAATGTAATTACTTTCTTTGTTCAGTTCTATAAATACATTCATATGCTTCACACATGTATTTATACTTTATCTTCCACTATTAGTAACTTTAATGCTGAGTATAGTAACTTTACAATGAATTCAACGAGTTATGGGACCAGACATTTAACAGTATGACTCCCAGAATGAAGCCTCACTACCAGATGTGGTTTAAAGTCATATCAGCAGTTTAGTGTCGTTTCGAGATCTCTATCAAATGAAAGCGTGGCAATTGGCATCAAAGATGGTTGAAGGAAAACCATTATGCATAGCACATGTGTAAAGTCATCAGTTATGTGGATATGCATGTGTGAGCCCACAATAGAAATGAAGGATGAAAGAAAGAAAAAAAAAAGCAATGTTACATAGCTGATGTGTAGCTAATTACAAATTGGCACCAGGCTGACCTGACTTGCTTCTTGTCTGATGAGCCGTATGTTTAGGATGCCAATGGTGATGTAATCTGCTTCTCCAGTCCACCATCTTGGATTTGAAGCTTTCGAACTGAAAAGAATGACTTCGAAGAAACAATGATACCTGTTGTTACGGCTCACATCGTTTATTGTAGTTTGAACCAGTGGTTGTTTTAAGTTCTCTAGGAAAGGGGGTGGCACGTCCCCAATGATCTAGACACTGGTCGTCAGAAACGCATTTATCTCCGTTGAAATCCAAGAGAAAGAGAAAGAGAGAGAGAGAGCAAGATGGAAACGAAAGTCACCTTACACTCTTCCAGCTCTGATGACACCTGTCTCCAACTCGGTCATGGAAAGAGCAGAAAACTCGCCCCCCCCTCAATTACACTATTCAACACTAAGACGCTGTTATAAACAGAACAATGATAATATTTATCCGAGAAGCTGTGTTCTGCATATGTGTTAGAAGGTATGTGTAAATGAAACACAGAAATTAGGAATGGGGAAAAGGGTTCTCCATGTTAGATGGTATGCAAATAGTTAATCACATTGAGTACCCATTCACTTGCCGGAAAATAAATATATGGTGATCTAATGCAGAGACACATGGGAATACACCAATCACTAAATAAACAATAAAAATGAGGAGATGTGGGTATATTGACTTTGTAGGACGAACTCACAGAATAGGCGTTTACAGTTGTGGATGGATGGGTGTCAAAAAATTTTATACAAATTAGCCCAAATTCAGATAGAATCGAGTTTGCTGGCTAGAGAATTAAAGAGATCAACTGTCAATTTCTATGCTCTCCCTGCCCCTCTCTCGGTGTAACCGAGCCAAAACAAATACATAAAAGTGTTGTTGTCATTCTTTTCAGCACAGCAGTAATATTCAACATTAGCTGGCATGCAAAGTGATTCTCTGGAGTCTATGCAAATGTAAAGTAACGAGGTGAATTTTTCGTTTTTGTACATGTTATAAACAATCTCAATTGGACCAGATAAGTCTCAGGTGATGACTGCTTATTTTGTCACGGGCCCTGTAAAATAGAGAACAAGCAAAAATAGAATAAACAGTTCGAAATATAATCGATAAAATAACGAATAAATCACAACAATACGGTGGTTAATGTTAAGTTATCTCCCTTGTATTGAGATATTAGAGTTCTATTCCGTTGTGATAAGTGTTTAGAGTGATCTCCTTTGTTTTTTATTGTTGTTGGTTATTGGCTGGGAAAACAAAGATGGCGATTTGGACAAATGGACGTGTGTCCATGACTGGATTTATATAACCAGTAAACTAACATTGGTAGCAAAAGCTGTCTTTTTTCGTGTAATGAGAAATTATCTTGCTCAGCAAACATTGAAACACATTTAAGAGGAAGATGGCTTCTTTTACAAAAAGGTCATATGCTGAATGGAAGCAAGATATAGGACTATGGTCTATATTTACAGATTTATCTAAAGAGACACAGGGCCCGACTGTATTTTTGTCACTATCACAAAATATAAGAGCATGTGTTTGACATTTAGCAATAATGGATATCAGCAGAGCAAATGGATTGAATATAATTATAGACAAATTGGACAAAATTTACTTACAGGTTGAAAACACGATGGCATATATGTATTTTAAAGAGTTTTATTCCTACAAAAAGGCGGCCGGAGTTAATATAAATGAATTTTTTGGCACAGCATGAATTTCCATATAAAAAATTACGGAAATTTGGGATTATTCTGCCAGAAGGAGTCCAGGCCTTTTTTGTTCTGAATGCAGCAAATGTATCGGAGGAAAACGAAAAATGAAATATACATTGAAGAAAGTGTTTTCTAATATTTCATCAACGGAATGTAAAACTGTCACTGCTATCAAAGAAGTTGAAACAGTAAACTACAATGGATACAGAAATATCAAGGAACAAAGACCTTACATGGTATATAAAATCAATCCTATGGACAGACAAGGTATGATAATGTGTTGTTTTAAATGTAATTCGACTACACATTTTACCCAAGATTGTACGAATTTCAATTCTAGAAACATTGTCGTGGATTCAGACCAAGTGAACTTAACTTTGTTTAATGTTGATTCGTATTATCGAACATTGATAAATGATTCTTATTCTAATATAAAATGTCCAATCTTGTGAAAGAGTTATTCAATATGTCAGTGTTTGCTTTGCTTGTTCACGAACTGTTGCTGGAGAACTTTGTTTTAACGTATTCTTTGATACATTAAATGACCGAGATAAGCAATTAGTGGAAACTGTTAGGTCTAACAGAACATTTTGCTTTGAAGATGGAGTGGAGGTAAAAGCTATTAAAACAGTGAACTTTTCTGTAACAATAGGAGGTATAAAAGATGTCAGAGGTTATATTGAGGCTTAAATCGTCAAAAATAATTTACCTCTGTTATTAAGTCATAAATCAAGGAAAACTGCAGCAATACTACTAAATGTTACATGTCGCATTTTGGGTGATATATTAAATTGCAAATTACGCCTTCTAGACATATATTCTTCGACTAAGTAATATGTTTTTGGAGGTTAAAAATGAAGCAAGCATAGTGTTATAGTGTGAGACTTTAAAAGGATCCTCTAGAGTGGAAAAAAGGAGTATTGTTTTCACATCTGGGCTGGTGCGTCAACCACTAGCCTCTCCCTCTTGGACAGGATCCCAAAAAAGAGTCTCTAATCTAACAGGTCCCACACTATCTAACAAGCTTCAGCTTCTGTCCCATTGCTGCAATGTTGCGTCCCTCTGCTTGTTTTGCGAGTACTTTAATGGAATGTGCTTCAACGAATGTGCTGCGCTGTTTCCTCATCTACTAAATAGCCCCGATCAACCCGTCAGTCAACAAGATCCCACCCTTCACTGTTGAGGTCCCCAGATGCCGGAGGGCTTTCTACTCTCATAGCTTCTTTATCTCGAGCTGCTGGCCTTTGGAATTCCCTTCCTGTTTCCTGTTTCCATCACAGTACTAACATGCAGAAGTTTAAGTGTAATGTGAACAAGCAGCTAGCTGCACAACTCCCCACATAGGATGCCCCTAATTCACAGTAGCCCCCTATGTCTCATTGTGCCTTGTTCGGGTGAACAAAGGTAAAAAATTAAAAAATTAAAAATTGGCCAGCACGCGATAGGCTGAACATAAATACGAGCGTGCAAATGGTGACAGCATTAAAGAGATGAAGGCGTCAAAAGAATTTGGGCAATGTCGAACAGTTATGGCAGAGCAGCCAGAGAGAATTGAACTTTTTACTCACGAAAAAAGATTTGTGAACATCCCTCCCCGGTGGATCACAGTCATTATTCAAACGAAAGAAAGTCACACGAAATACTAACAATGTCGAATATTTTATCGCTGTGTAGTCAATGATAACGCCTTCTATTTTCTATTAAAAATGCATTTTTGTTTGACAGGCCAGGTGGCACAAGACTCTTGCATGGCCACTTTAGTAGGTTGGCAGCATATAGTTCTCTCTCTCTCTCTCTCTAAATTTAACCTCACGCAATCGTGTTTAATCATGGAAATGAAACTCATATTGTCGTGATCATTGACAATTTATGCCAAGTTATGTTAATAAGAAAATATTCACAGCAAGAACTCATCTTTCCTTCCTCTTTTTATGCATCTAACACCAAACTGAACTTCCATGAACAAAATTTCGTTCCTCGAACTTCCTAGAACAAGATACCACGGGCCTGCTTCCCAACTGACTACAACATAGTCGTCTTCAAATCGAATGTTAACAAATACTTGGAGAATAAAATTCTGGCCATTCCACCCATCGTTTCCAATCCTCTCATGGTGTTGTTCATCATTCACTTTAACCTTTATGCTCGAGTGGACCATGGGTCTTGATAAACGGTGAGCTATTAGTAAAAAAAGCAACAAAAAAAACGTCGTATTACCACAACTGAAAACAATTTTACTTTCTTCCTCTGTGTGCCTAGCGTCAGGTGGAATGTCCATCAACAGAGTTTCTTTCCAAGAACTTCCCATCTATGGAACACATTACCACGAGACTTCTTCCCTGCCAACTACAATATAGTCGTCTTCAAATCCAATGTCAACAAATACTTGTCATAAACCCACCTCATGAATAATTATATTTTGTTCATTCCGTTCATCATTTTAAATCCTTTCATAATATTTTTCACCATTCAACTGACAATCCATCCATCTCATTAACCGTTATCCTCGAGTGAGTTTTGGCCTTTATAAGTGGTGACTCATTAGTTATATTATTCCCTTAATAAATAGTAAACCAAGCAGAAATCAAATCCTTAGCTGCTCCTGATAATCCAATAAAAAATCAGGTACTTCTATCGAACAAGAACCAGTTTCCGTGAACTTCGTGTCAGCAGCGTTCGGGTATGCTATGTAAACACCCGAGAGATGCTGAGTGATAAGCCAATCTGCTGTCAGCTATCAGACGACAATTTTCTAACCAGTATTGAAATTGATTAAAGCCAGAAGCAATTGATTAAAGCCAGTGCATGTTTATTTCTTGTTAAATCGCCCCCCCCCCCCCAAAAAAAAATGAATTACTAAGAGCTGTGTAGTTGTGTCGAACCTACCGAAGGAGCCATTTCTTTCTGCCAGAAAAGAAAGCTGCTGGCAAAAAGAAAAACATGTCAGAAATGTTATTACATGTGCCGGTTGATAGAAAGAAAATGAATAACGGACACGTATTCATGGGAGTGCACAAAAACTAAATGTAGAGCTTGGAATTTTTTTTTTTTTGCTATCTTTCTTGAAAATAAAACTGAAAAAATATGACGCAGCAACGTATCAAAGTTACCGGATGCCACCATTCGCCTCGTCATCTCTCAGGTGTTTACGTAGCATGCCCGACCGCTGCCAGCACGAAGTTCACGGAAACTGGTTCATGTTCGATAGAAGTACCAAAAATCAAGAGCAAAGTTGAAACATGCTCTTCGCCGACCTGACCAAAAGACCAGTTTCGTTATCCACTGACGCTTTCACTGACCCTTTCTACTTTTCTCGACTTTACATATGTTGTGTTATTTTTATTTCTAGTATTTATTCACGTTCTTTGTGCTTTGACTTTTGTTGAAGAATAACACATTTAACTTGGATCTATATGCAAATATAAGTATCAGATATTTTCATTTTCGCATCAAATGTTATAATGTAAGAAACAAAAATGTATGTAAATCTCCTGTAGCCGTAACAGGGTCACAATGTCGGTCCAAACTTCAGAAGGAACTCCTGTTCATCCAACACTGTAACAACACTGACAAAAATTCCCAACACCAACCCTTTCTCTCAGCTGTCTAAAATCCAACTCTTCATCTGTTTTTAATCCCTCGTTTTAAAGTCAGTTGGTCTCTGAGCATACGGATTAATTGTTCACGCATGGAAATTAGTTCCAGCTATAAAAATCTGCAATCATGAACACAAGTTTTCTTCTCTCTAGAAAACGGCAAATGCACAAAACATATTTGAAGCTGGTAAGTTTTTGTCTCTTTTGTTACATTCAATCTTGGAAACGATTCCACGGTATGATCTGTCTAAAACGGGGTACAAAACATTCCTTTATAATATAGATAATTTATTAGAAACGTTTGCACAAAATGTTTGCAAGATTTGATATTCCTAATACAGATTTTTCTGATAATGAAACTCCATTTATAGCTAAAGAATTTAAAGATTTCTGCAATTAGTCATGGGAAAATCACGCTGTATCACCCAAGATCTAAAGTCCAAGTTGAACGCTTCGTAGATTTTTTACGCCAGCATTAAGTAAATCAGACGGAAGTGAAACTGAAGGTGAGTTATTACAAGAATATCTCAGAATGTATCGGTTAACTCCAAACCCAAGTACGAATTCAAGAATGTCATCAGCTGAATTTATATTCGCAAAAAAGATTTGATTGGTATTTCATAAAGTAATACCTTGTTGCAGGTCCGATGCTGGGGAGTGTTGAGATTTGATTTTTCAACAATTCAATCCATGCGGCAGATCGAGTGTTCAATTCCGTATATCTGCATAATGTCTTTAAGTGGGCATACCAAAAATACACTCGGAAGTAGTATCTCACAAATGTCTACTATAACAACCTACAATTGAAGCTTTCAAGACTATTTTTAAATAGTAAGCACTGTAGTAGATATACTTTTTGATTTTGAAACTAATACATCAGAAACAGTTATTTCCGTGAGGCTCAGTCAAAATGGCAGACTTGTAGCCTTTTTTTTTTAAACTTTGACAGACACCAGACACAAACGTTCATCTATCGAAAAGGAGGTGTACGCCATCGTAGAATAGTTGCATAAGTTGCAGCATTATTTGTTAGGAAATAACTGATCAACAATCTTTATCCTTCATGTTTCGCACTAAAAAAGCAGAGAAAATAAAAATGGAAAAATGCAAATATGTATAACTATGCCGATGTCCCCCGACTGACTGCCATATCTCAAATGCATATGCCATGATATTTCTTCTTCATCATATTTTATTCAGGCCATGTCGATTCTAGCATTGCCGGTCGGCGAGCAGGTGCAAAGCGCAGTTTACAATTTGCATACATAGTAAGAAACAACACAGACACATATATAGACATTGCATACAAGTCTTGTTGAATACGAAGTCTGTGTGTGTGTGTGTGTGTGTGTGTGTGTGTGTGTGTGATTGAGGTTCCGTCATTAGCGTTTGTACTTTTAAACTAAATTCCCATCTCTCAAATCCGGGATCTCAGCTAAGACTAACTTCAGTGTTCACCCTTTCTCGTCTTCTGAGCACTGTCGTCAACCTTCCCATGGTCACTGTCTCGTCGTTCTCCTGAACTCATCTCGCCGAACAGCCAGTTTCCCCAAAAATATATCTACTTTCAACCGGAAACTGGATACATCCGATTATCTTTCAGCTTACTACCGGAACTGGCCGCATCTGCTTGTTCCTCAGTTTACTTTCACTGGAAACTGGTCACATCAGCCCCCTCATCAGCTTACTTTCTCCATCGCTATCCGGCCACCCAGAAAGTTGACAAATAACCATCATGGCGTCACTGGTCTATGTAGCACAATGGGTCAGCCAGTCTTTTATATTGTCATTTGCTTTTCCAGCTAATCTTTTCTAGTAGTCCCGGCTGTGGGGAGTGGGGCAAAGAGATAATTGTTTGTAACGTGTTATTCTTAACAATTTATGTGCCGATGTAATAATCGTGCTTCAAATTTTAAATCTGCATTCAGATGTGAAATTTTCTCTTGACTATAATGAAGGCTACCTATCCAACACTTAAAAAAAAATAACTGTCCCAATTGCAAACCTATCATAATAAAATTAAGGAGGTATCGACAGACAGACATTACGTTCTTTAATTCTGAGCTAAAATGGATATCAGCGGAACGCGACGACGGAGATGAACACCATGGAAAGATGTTCATCTCTGCACTATCTTTTTTTTGCACCCTCTCAACAACAGCAAAACTCCGGGCAGTTTTGGGCCTGCCAGAATGCTGGTCACTCTCCGCTAATGTGCGGCCATTTTTCAATCGGTTAAACCACTCCTTAATTTGTGTTACACCCATCATATCTTCTCCAACCACCTCCTGAATCTAATGCGACAGCACAGATGAACACCATTCCAAAAGAAGACTTCCAATGGATGGATCGATGGGCTAAGTGTGTGCAAGCACATGGGGACCTACTTTGAAGGGGATTAGGGTCCCAACCTCGTCATGTATTTGAAATATTTTTTCTGGCCTAAGGTCGGATACTTTTTAGACAGATCTCGTATATTGTAAATACACTCAGCTTTGGATGTATCTTGTAAATACACTCAGCATTAGATGTATGTTGTAAATACACTCAGCATTGGATGTATGTTGTAAATACACTAAGCTTTGGATGTATGTTGTAAATACACTAAGCTTTGGATATATGTTGTAAATACACTCAGCTCTGGATGTATGTTGTAAATACATTCAGTTTTGGGTGTATGTTGTAAACACACTCAGCTCTGGGTGTATGTTGTAAACACACTCAACTTGACTGATATTCTTGCTGTTGAAGACGGATTCATAGCTCTTATATGCCTCTAGAGCAAGCCCTTTTCGGCTTTTTGATGTCTTCCTCTGTATCTTGCACTGAGCTAAGGTATTTACATATTCCCAAGCATCATCTCCACATCTATGTATATGATACATATCTGTTTATGTCTTGTTTATCAATGACTTTTCTTCTTGTAGCAAATCTGTGACCAATCTAGTGATTCAATTTTCTTTAACAAAAACTGTTATATGTTAACAATAGTCGACGAATTCAGCAGATTTCCTTTGCTTTTTCCTGCAAGTTTTTGATCTCTCAAACACTTATTGACTGTTTGCAAAAGGTTTCTACTTATCTATATAATAAAAGTGAACATGCATATGTCCGGTTCGCTTCAATAATTATGTATGAAAATTTAATTTTTATGAGAAAAGGAGGAGGGGCTTAATCTTAATAATAACTGATAACAATGAAGTAGAAAGGAAAGAATAATTACGAATGCAAATTAAAATTTTATGAGCAAAGAAGGAGAGGTTTAATTTCAATAATGATAAAAAAACGGAAAGAATTTCTTTCACTTTTACTATAGACACAAAAATATTCCCTTATTATTATTAAAACAGAACAAAGGGAGAGAGAGAGAAAGAGAGAGAGAGAAAGAAAGAGAGAGTTTTGTCATTTTTCTCTAATCGATTAGTTTTGTCTTCTTATCGATTAGTTTTGTCTTCTTTTTTCTCGATAGAGAAAGAAAGAGAGGAAGTTTTGTCTTCTTTTTCTTATTGATTAGTTTTGTTTCAATGATTTTAAATAAGAATTAAATTGCGAAGTGATAGCGAGCAGTCGAAATCCGCTAGTTTGAAATACTATATTCATATATTCGTTCAGACAGCGGCCAGTCTTTACTTTCTTAAGAATATGCACAGTGTAGCTGAGAATGATTCAACTATTTATAAACTGCGTGGGAATAGTCAAGTAGAGTGTAATATATGTACATTAAATGAATTAGTAAAGCAATTTGTACAAATTAAAATATATACATTCGATTACAAACATCAAAAGATGATAATATAGAGGATTTAAAAGTTTGTATGACTGTTGTATAGCTCCACTCCTGCACTGAACTCGGCAGTGCGCATGTCGTACACTCATCATTCTCAAAAGGGCAGTGGCTTTACTCGTTTCGTATACACTTCCCTGAAAGGGCCGTGGCAGTTCACATTTAATACTCGTCATTTTTAAAACATCATAAATCACATAGTTCATATATTGTTTGCATACCTTAGATTTCTCCCTCGCCGTGTAAAGGGTCGTGTCGTCTAGTGGATGAATTCTTTCTTCTTTCCTTCCTGCCGTGAACCACGCCGTCCGTTGTCTGCAACAAAAGCTTCCCGACCGACTCACCAAACAACGATCTTTTTACTTTCAATTCTTTTTATTACAAGCGTTAGTTATTTAATTAGCTGGGAGTCATTCACTACGTCGAGAGAGAGAGAGAGAGAGAGAGAGAGAGAGAGAGAGAGAGCAAATCACTACTTTATCGTCGTTACTTAACAATTATTTTCTTAAACATTCATAGAGGGGGAAGGATATCTCTCGCTTGTATTTTCTTAGGGAAATATTTCCCTTAAATCAAATTGCTGACTACAACAAAATCATGTCTGATAGGTTTGTTTCCAAAACCCAGACTGACGAAACTCGCTTCTCACGAATAACAAGTGACGTCACGGATCCCTCTGTTTCCCATGCAAGGGTCCGTGACGTCACAGCCTCTCGCAGGTGCACACTGATCCCTGATCTGGGATCTCGTCACATGGTGAACTTGTCACGTCTGTGATTTCTGACTGTGAGAACAGGCCCTATTCTGCACTCGACTGCCGGTTCACCCTGCGTTAATTCGCGCAAGTCAAACCAACGATTTCCAACAAATACGCCCATTCCCATAGAGTCTGATGCCTACTTCTCCTGGATTTTCATCAGCTCTGTTAAGGTTAGGGTTGTGGCCCTAATACCACTTGGTGCCAGACCTGTCTGTCATGGGTTGCATTAGCAGGAATCAGAGTTTCAGATCGCATAGCTCTGACACTACCATCTTCCCACAACCACTACCACAGTGAGGAAGAATTGTACTCTGATTGGGGGGGGGGTAAATTAGTCTTGCAAATAGTGGAGACTTATTCTTTTACTTCGACCGCTAGCTTTTCATACTATGACTGGCATTATGACAGTGCAGCTATAAAAGATGGCAGTCTATCGTAGAACGCAGTTTTGTTTGTTAATATTCGCTTCATTCTACATATAAGAAAGCTAAACGCATATTCTTAGTTTACTTCACTGTAATAAACTTTACTTAATATCCATGTTGCATCAATATTTTTGGTTTGGGTAGAAAATATTAAACAAAAGAGTATTTTTCATTTATGCATTTTTCAAATAGAAAACGAATATTAACAATTCATTGCAACCATTTCATTGGAAAGAGAACAAAAAATAGTTTAATAGTTTTAATAGTGAGAAAAGTGATAATATGTTGTGAGCAAAACAGGACAAAGAGTGAAGATTTTGAAAAATAAAAGACAAATGTGGTTTTGTTTCATGACATATGAACCCGTTTCAAGTTTTAATGTCAAATCCCGTCATTTTGGAAAAAGGTTTTATGCTTCAAGCTCTTAATATCTTAAAATATTTTTTATGGTGTTTCATTTGGTTGTTTTGTTTTACGGCATATCAACCCTTTTTGTGTTATTAAATGTCGAATCCAATTATTCTGGAAAAACATTTATGCTTCAAGTTCTTTAGATCGTCAAATATTTTTTCATGAAGTTTACGTTTGTTTGTTTTGTTTTACTGTATATCAACCCTTTTTGGCTTATTTAATGCCGAATTCAGCCATTTTGGAAAAAGTTTTTATGCGCCAAATTCTTCATATTTTAAAATATTTTTCATTAAGTCTTGTTTAGTTGTTTTGTTTTTCAGCATATCAACCCTTTTTAGGCTATTTATGCTGAATTTAGTCATTCTAGTAACAAATTTTATGCTTCTTCTTAATATGTTCAATAACACCCATAATATATTTTAAAAATGCTGATCGATTCTTCTCGGGTTTTATACAACCATATTTCGAAGTAAAACAGATTTTCCACTTGAGTTACTTGATCACTGTTCCATTGAATTTGTCAGACTAATTGGGCACCAGACAATTCATTCATATTTTATTAATAATATTTAGATTCAATGGTGACTGCCACTGCATAATGTTGGCATGTCGGTTATGCATAGTGCCTCTTCCATTGTCTGACCCATCAAATGTGTTAGTTCTGTCTACCTAATCATTTCCGATTCCGGATTCTAAGAGAACTGAGTGGGGGGGGGGGTAGATGAGTGATTTGCATTGTTCTCTTAGACTGACATTTTCTACAATTTTTAACCCTCTTGAATGTTTTTTTCCAGTTTTATAATTTTTTAATATTTTTTTAGAAATCCTAGAATCTAGGAATTGTAGGTATGCATGCTCATGTGGCGGACAATGGCGAGACAACAACATCTAATCTGGTGAAGTTGCACACAAGAGGAGTATCAAACAAAAACAGGCCAACAACTAAAGTAAAATAAATGTGGTCAGAAAATGGTGACCAATTTGACCACTTTCAAAGAAAGAAAAAAACGTTTGGATCAAATCAATTCGATCATGTGATCAGCCAACAAAACATATTTCTCCTGATTTTGCAATTACCTAACATCTCGCTTTGTAGCAAAACTAAAATATATGCACATTCAGCACTGAACAACGATGTAATAAGCATTTATATGGATCTCTTTATTTAATAATAATAATAATAATAATAATAATAATAATAATAATAATAATAAAGAGGGCTAGAAATCTGGGGAGACTTGTTGTCACTCTCACTCTAGGGAACACCACTTGTTATTGCCAGTAAGCAATCATTGATAATGATTCGTGTGAAAACTCCAAGCGAGTAAATAATAATAAATAATAAATAATAATAAATAATAATAATAAAAAAAATTAATTAAAAATTAAAAAAAAAAAAATGGTGCCGGCCTAGGCTGACACAAGACAAAATATTTGTAGAGGGTCGAGGAGGATGAGAAGACCGAGGAGGGACAGCAGAAACCAGACATCCACTGAAAAAGTGCAGAGAATGCTGGGACCTTTGTGAGGCTTATTGCCACCCAAATCCAAGAGAAGATCAATGGTTCTTACTAGCGAGAAATCAATGGTAAGAGGCTGTTGCGATATCGCATCGTTATCGAAAAGAGGTGAAGAATACTGGAAATCTGGGGAGGCTTGTTGTCACTCAGACTCCAGGAAATACCACTGGTTGTTGTCGGTGAGCAATCACTGACGATGATCTGTGTGAGAACTCCTAGTGAGTACAAATAATAATAATAAACAACTCATGTAAACTATGAACACTAACCAGCCACATAGAAGGTGCAAAATAAATTTAAAATAACATAGAAAGAACATTACCACACGAATCTGTTGCACAGAAGGTAAGTTCCCTCTACTGGGCAAGAACACCTCAAATTTGCAGTATTCTATATTTCTATGAAGCCAACATTCGCCCGTGCATAGAGTAGTGTTGCCACATCTCCGTTGGTGCATCAATCACTAGCCTCTCTCTTTATCTCTCTCTCTCTCTCTATCTCTCTTAGTCAGGGTGCAAAAAAAGAATTTCTAACCTAATAGGTCCTGCACAGTCTATAGTGAGATAGAGCTAAGTATATATATATATATATATATATGTATATATATATATATATATATATATATATATATAAGATTTGAATTATTTTCAAATCATGTTCCAAATAAAGAGTACACACAATCGTATCCAAGCCGTTTCCAGCTGTTTCCAGACGATGTTTATTTTTAGTTATACAGTATAACACAAAATTTGTTTAAACAGTGCCTTTTTGCAGAATGAGATTTATTGAGCATCTTCAATTGTACACAGAAAAAAACAATAACATCGAAACAAAACCAAAACTACAAGTGTAGATCCAATTTTAAATACCTCAGTATATCTTGATATATATAAAGTTAGGTATTTGTGTGTGTGTATATATATATATATATATATAAAGTTATGAAAATATATTTATGGCAATTAAGTTACACAGAGGCTTTCGCATTTCATCTCCGTAGGGAATCATCAGGCTAAAATGCTCTACTCACGTATTGAGCACTGTTGAAGTAAATACTGAAAATCGATACATAATGTATTATATCTCCTTATAACATTTTATATGGATACATTAAATAATAATAATAATAATAATAATATATATATATATATAGCTAATAACATCTAACACTGCAATCACCTATAAAAATAATTACATAGAAATACATCGTATATTTGGATGATAAAAATCGCACATATTTCTACACAGAGTGTCTTAGTACAGTGGTGGAACGCTGGACTATAGACATCAACATCAAGGGTTCGATCTCTGTGTAAGTTAGCCATGCTGATGACGGCTGTGAGCCAGAAACACGTGTCCATGGATTACGTTTATGTGCATATTAAATAAAATTATATATATATATATATATATATATATATATATATATTGTTGTACAGGATAAACTTGTAAACTAATGAATTGATCCTTATGAATTTCGAACACAGCTTCTAGGCGTAAGGGTGTGTAATAATTTAGTTTAATTTAGTTTCATACAAAGGGGGCAAAAAGGGAGTGGAAGTGCTTTGTAAAAATTCCGATTTGTGTGAAATTTTAACAATAGGTATTAAACATAAATTATTTAATATTCAGTTTCTTTAGAGTATTTTAAAGTGATTTGCGGGGGCCTAATATGGGCACAATCTCCCATTTGAAAATTCAATTTTTTCAGATTTGCATCAAATTAGATTCATAATCATTAAATACAAATTAAGCAAGATTCCCTAAATTTCAATTTCTTATTAAGACCCCTTAAGTTTAACCCTTAAATTTTAGATATTTTCTAGAATCAAAATCATGTAATGGAGTTTGATCAAAATTCGAATAAGGATTATGGACATAAAATATAGTATCATTATATATTGATTTTAATCTTCGTAAGAGGACATAAAGTGGTGCAAAACTCTTTTGTTCGGAGAATTAATTTTACCCGTCCTGGAACCGGTATTCTTCTAGTATGTATATATAAAGAAACAAAAATAGTCAGAAAGAAGTTTTTTCAAATAATTTAGCAGTTTAGGGTTTTTCAAGTCATTAAAACTGCAGGATGGTCTCATAATTGACGTGATTGTTATTCCGTTAGCCTTTGTCGCGACTGCATTCCATCAAGCTGGTAATGTCCCAATTACCATGGTGGCCTGAAAAGCACACCGCACTTGTGTGTAAGTGGTTGAGCTAACCACACTCATGACAAGGTGGCTAGCTAGCTGTGAGTGGGTAGACCCTTGACTGATGATGATGATGTTGATGTTGATGTTGCTGCTGCTGAAGATGATGATGATGATGATATAAATGACAAACAAACATATACTAGACTATCCCCCAAAGGAGGAGGTAATTACTGGGAGAATGGTATCATGATAACAGAACAGATATCACACTATCCCCTCCAAGAAAAAAAAAAGAGACGGCAATTCCTAGGAGGATAGTATCATAACCACAGAACAGATACTACACTACCCTCCTCCCATCCAAAAAATGAGGAGGTAATGCATGGAGGGATTATGATCCCTCCATGCATTACCTCCTCAAACAAACATATACTACACTGCCACCCTCCACAAAGGAAGAGGTATGCCTGAGTGGATGGTCTCTAGACAACAAAACAGATACTATCTCCCCCCCCCCCCACACACACGCAAAAATGAAGAGGTAATGCCTGGAAAGATTGTATAATGACGAATGCACTGAAAGATAGTACATTAATCTGAAATAGTATAATAAACTTAATTTAGCATTAAAGGATAGTAATAGTATAGTTTCGGCTTCAGACAGGCAGATACCAAATCTCTATTAGTAATTGATTTACTGATTAGGCGTTCTCACTTGAGTCATTACCAGCGATCGCTCGTTGGTGAAAGCAGGTGGTGTTCCCGGGAGTCTGAGTGACAAAAAGTCTCCCCAGATATCCAGCACACTTTGCTTCTTTTGATCACTATTGCAAATTCCTTTGCGTTCTCATAACAGTCGTTAATCATTGAGTTTTTACTGATAACAGACATATTTCTCTGGATTTTGAGTGATAATAAGCTTCCTATGGATTATAGTATTCTCCCTGCTCTTCCAGTGGAGGTATGGATGGTGCTCTCCCTCCTCAGTTTTTCCATCCTCCCAGACACTACATGACCATTTCCTGTGTCACCAATCGACACGAATGCCAACACACTTTATTTTTGGAGGAGCTGGGCCAGATTAGTCAGGATATCTCCATGAAATACATACAGATGCCCGATATAAAGTTTAGGCTTGGCAGGTGTCGGCTGCCATAGAAGCTGACTGACTGACTTGGTTGAGTGCGGGCTGTTGACTTTGGTTAGTGATGCACTTAGTGTTCGTCATAAGAAAGCATTGGGCAAGGAAAGGCATCCTCCATAAAACTTGTGCTTCAAATAAACCTTCATGGATATTTCCATGCGTGCAGCTAGCCAGCTACCTGGATGAGGGCGTGTAGATGATGCCCTTCAACGTGCACGTTAATAAAAAAAAGAACTGATGAAGAAGAAGAAAGAAAAATATATCTACCACTGACAGTTTCAGTTCCTTTGGATTCATATAATTTTTTTTTCTTTACTTCTAGTTGTGTGTATGCAGTGTTATTCGATTTCAACTTACCTGTGGTCCGTAGTGTCACTTGACTATGTTGGTTGGCTTCTGAACTCAAGGATTTTTTAGATATTTCTGTTTTTTTTTGTATCATTGCCATGCCTTGTATGGTTTCAATCAACCCTTTGATCTCAACGGATAAAAGTGCTAAGTAATAATCAGTTCTAAGTGACAATCTTCTGGAGGTAGAAGGTTCAATTCTCAGTGTGGGCGATACTAAGAATACAATTATGAATTACTTAAGACTTCTACATGGTCATGGGTGATGGAACGAGAGCAAGCTACTCCTATGTGTTGGATAACGGGTGCATACATATAGATTTTAGCACAGGTGAATGAGTGTGATTATAAACGACCTTGCTGTGTGTGAAACGGAGAGGATCACAGAGTGTGTTCTGGAGTAATTTGACACCAGGAGAAGATTTGAGAGGTGAAGTCAGAAGGGGCCATGGTTTAGAACGATATGTGTAGAGGGGCCCACGAATGTGATGTTACGTCGGATGAAAGTGAGAAAGAATGGTTAGATTTTGAAGAGACTGAGTTTGGACATTGACGCGAACGGTTGCTGAAAAAATTCCATAAAATGATATAACTGTTGTCTGTCTGTTTGTCTGTCTGTCTATTTATCTATCTATAGTTTCGTAGGTTAAGATTTTTGTCTCTCTCGTACATAATTAAGTGTAAATGGTACTTGTGATCATTTAACATTTTTCTCTCAATAAACCTCCATTTCCAACCTCTGTCTTATCTCAATTCTTCTCACTATAACTCAACGAAGTTATACGAACAATGGGTCCTTACCAGAGACGTCACGATTACAAGAAGATGACTACAAGAAGATTAGAAGAAGCGACAAAGAAAAAAACGCTGCAGATTACAACCAAAGAAAAAATTAATGAAATCTGAGGAAGAAATAAACGGTTCTGTTTAAAATCCCGTATAGATTCCCAAGTTAGACATAAAGATCCACAAGTTGGCCAAAGTCACTTCATATTATGGTACTATTTTTATTTGTTGTGAAATGAAAGATTAGCCGCATTAGTGGCTAGTCCAGCTTCTCTCACCCTCTTCTTAGAGAGAAAATTATATATAGGCTCTTTCTTACTCTTATGCTAATTAGGCATACTGAATTGCCAGTATCACTACATCTTCTTGAAACATGAAGGTTTTATGCCCCTATAGTCCAGTCAAAATGTGGCTGAACGTCAAACAAATTGCTAACAAAGTCTTGTCATTCTTTGGATAGTTCATTTCGAGATTACCTTCTTCTTCTTCTTCTTCTTCTTCTTCTTCATCTTCGTCTTCTTTCTCTCTCTCTCTCTCTCTCCCTTATTTTTTTATCTGGGAGATCTAGATCTATTTTGCTCTATGCTGCAACCGAGTTGTCTTCTTGCATTATTTGATCTTCATCTGAATTTTCAAACTCATTCTTGCTTGCTTGATCATGTAGCATTTCATCTTTTCAAATTTTATTCTGTCGGAAGCTGTTCCAATAATTCAGTACCAGAAGGAATCACAGATATTTCTTCCTTATTTTGCTCTTCATATTTGCTGTAGGGCTTTATTTGATCTGCATGGGCTAATGCTTTTTACTATTCCATATTGTGGCCCTTTTTCATGATAAATTCTACCCTTACTAGATTTGATTATTTGTTTTTCTTGTACCACATTTGTTCATTTGTGGAATAAGAAGACATTGTTAGCGAAGCTCTAATTTGCCTTCCTATTAAAGCTGATGGACTTTTTCGTCTCCTGGTATGTTATATTGTGTGATAGCTTAAAAGCAGCATTGGTAGAAAAACTTCTATTTGTTTTCTTTTTGCTGAGACCATGCTTTTAGTTCAGTTTTTACAGTCTGCACCATTCTTTCAACTAACCCATTCGATTGAGGGAGATATGGTGGTGTCTTATACAGTTTACACCTTATTTTTCCAACCATAAACTAAAATAGCTATCATAAAACTCTGGTGCATTGTTGGATACCAGGGTTTTTTGGTATACCGTTTCTGGAAAATATAACCCAGAGAATCTTTTTTTATTGTAGAACTTTTCTTGTCTGGCACACGGATTACTTAGGCCAGCCTGAAAAAGTCTACTAGTATTAATAAAAGTCCTACTCCAATAATATACACATGATCTATATGCACATGACTCCATATCTACACTTCTCTGAACCATGTGTGTAAAATTTATTAATTCTTTACATTCTTTTTTCATTTTTTTACATAATCTTGGACATCTCATGAATATTCTGGCAAATATGCTTCTAAATGTATCCTTTTTATTTTGTGGCCACTACTCCACATTGTATATCATCACCTTTTGTCACTAATTTTCTTGTTTCTTAATTGTGTTTCTGGGGAATTATCAGATCCCCATTACAAATCACTCCATTTTCTATCGTTAATTTATGTCTTATTTATTGTTTTTTAGTGTCTTTCTGCCCTAGAGCAATTTCCCCATTCTTATTCTAAATGTTATTCTACTTAGCACTGGACCATATCAAGTTTCCACAGCCATTCTATCTAAAGAAAAAACATCAGTCTCTACCCAATGTAGAAATGTATCTTCAAATTCTTCTTCTGTTTTATCTTTTGACTCCTTATAAAATCGCAACCTTGATAGTGCATCTATGTGTGGGATTGAATTTCCTTTGACATATTCTATATCAAAGTAAAATGCCATTAATCTTATTGCTTATCCTTGGTGTCGTAACTTTGGGTAATTCTTTTCTTGGATTGAATATAAACTCTAACGGTCTATGATCACTTTCAAAAGAAATTTTTTCCCAATTAATAATTATCGAACTCTAATTATCATACACACAATAACCAACACATCCTTCTCTACGTGTGAATAATTAAATTCAGGAAGGTGATGACA
This sequence comes from Sepiola atlantica, assembly GCA_963556195.1. NCBI lineage: Eukaryota > Metazoa > Mollusca > Cephalopoda > Sepiida > Sepiolidae > Sepiola > Sepiola atlantica. Next base: position 81,193,933 of record OY744515.1, read on the forward strand.
ATATGCTGGTAATGAATGCCATCAGAACTTGCAGAATGCTTAGGACGGAAGAATGGCAAGAAAATCTCGTTTATTTATCCTGCACTGCGCCAATATCCTTGCTCCTTTAACCAACCTTTTGGAGAATTGAAAAAAAAAGATGAACCTATTTTATTTCACTTGATGACGGCCAGTTAAAAGTCTTTAACTAGGCGAAAAAAAAGCTTGCAGATTGATCTTTGCTGTAACATGCCATACCTGATGTATTCCTTCACGTGGGGAATCATCTTACTCGGCTTTCACATCCCATACCTGATGTATTCCTTCACGTGGGGAATCATCTTATTCGGCTGTCGCATCCCATACCTGATGTATTCCTTCACGTGGGGAATCATCTTACTCGGCTGTCACATCCCATACCTGATGTATTCCTTCACGTGGGGAATCATCTTATTCGGCTGTCGCATCCCATACCTGATGCTCAATTGTTTCTAGTCATGGATGCATCTAGTATTGCAGTCGGTGCAGCTTTACAACAACATCACCACCAGCAGCAAATTCAACTATTGTCCTACTTTTCTCGGCCATTGACGCTTGCAGAAATTTGCTATAGCACTTTTGGACGTGAACTTTTGCCTATTTACTTAGCTATTAATCATTTTTGCCCTGCATTGGAGGATCATAAATTTACGATTTACACAGATCACCGTCTCTTTATGTTCACACTACTCTTCAGCGACATACAACATCTATCCGATTCACAGAATACTGCTGCAGATGCACTTTCCTGTCTTCCCATCAGTGCTATTTTTTCATCCGAGGACATCAACCTTCATCAAATGGCTTTGGACCAGCCATCTTTGGATATTTTTAATCTGTCTGCTCCAGAATTTGCTACTTGATAATTTTAGTACATTCACATCCCTACAGTGGATGAACAAATCTTGTGTGAGACTTGCTTGAATTAACCTTGCCCTTTCATTCTTAAAGCTCATTGCAAAACTGTCTTTTCCTCTTTGCATGGCCTGGCTCACCTTGGAATTTCTGCCACAATGTAATTAATTTCAGCTAAATTCTTCTGACCGAATATGAGACGTGAAATCACTGCCTGGACTCATTCCTGTTTATCGTGCCAGAAATCTAAAGTGCACAGACATATACGAGCGCCACTCAGACCATTCAGTACTCCTGATGCACAATTTAACCATATCCACATTGACTTAGTTGGACCGTGGCCGGTCAGTCAGGGCTACTCCTACCTGCTGACCTGTATTGATCGTTTTTATCATTGGCCTGACGCCATCCCATTGAGTGATATTTCTGCTTAAGCTGTAGTGTATGCCCTAATATCGAGCTGGATTTTGCATTATGGTGTTTCTGCAACAATTACTAATGATTACAGCAGGTAGTTCGAATCCTACCTATTCCAAGAATTGTCCCAAATCATGGGTATTAAGCATACAAAAACCACTAGTTATCACCCAGCTTCTAATGGAATGATTGAGCGTTTTCATCGACAATCGAAAGCTGCTTTACATGCATCCCCTGATCCTCAACGATCGATTGAGTATGTGCCCATTGTTCTCTTGGTTGTCGTGTTGCTATTAAGGAAAATTTGGGATATTCTTCAGTAGAACTGGTTTACAGAATCCCACTAGCATTACCATATGCTCATCCTTTCAGATTCTTTGTGGTTGATACTGAACACTACATTAACAAACTAAGATGCTACTTTAACAGTCTGCTGCCGATGAACCATAAAATCAGCAGTTTCTAATGCCATTGCATGATGGACCTATGTTTTTATATGGACAGACTCGCTGAAAACCCCACCTTATTCCGGTCCTTATCATGTGCTCGCATGAACCGAAACATTTTTTACTCTGGGCATTGGGGGTACAAAAGAGACCTTGTTGATCGATAGATTGAAACAAGCATCTTTGGACACTGACACCCAGGAACCCGATGTTCCACACACTCTTAATTTTCCTGAGCCAACTGAGATGGAACCTCTAGGGAAAGCCAAATCATGTTTTCTGACACACATCACCAGTACATGTTTTGTAGACATGTCCATTGGCCCAAAAAATTATGCAAAACTGTCTATATTTGAATTATCACATTTTCCAGTTACAATGGACTCTTTTGAATATGATATTTGCTACTTGGTTAATTGTTACCTTTTTTCTCGTTTTCGTAAACAAACATACATTTTAGATCGAACTGAACATTTATTAACCCTCTTGTTGCAATTTGCATGTTTGTTTAAATTTATTCTCTTGTGCAGGTAATGCTAATTAAACATGTCTGGTTTTATTAACTGTAAACCTAAGCAGGAAGTAATGTAGCAGTTACATAATTGCGATCTATTTTCTTTTGTGCCTACATGTTCTTAATCGTTGAGAGATTGATGCTGCATTGTATGGCATTTTGTGCCAAAACCATTTTGCGCCCATTTATGAACAATCAGGCTTGGAACATTGTGTTGACAAGACGCATATTTCCTTCCTAAAAGATAAAAGACCTGAACTCAGTCCCTTTCGAAATGTCTCTCGCAATGGCTTTGCTAAACGAAGATGGAACTTATAGACGCAATTTAATTTCAGGAGGAGGTAATGCCTGGAAGGATGGCCTCCTCGGCCCGAACAAAATTCTACTTTTTTTTTTTAAACATAGTTCCCCCCAAACAAGGAGGCCGCCACTGTAGACATAAGGGGCTACTGAGAAAAAAAAGGGAGAAGGTTGGGGGGGGGGGTCAAACTAAGTTGGGATCTGCACAGCAAGATGTTTGTTTACATTAGTTTAAATTTCTGCATGTCAGTACTGTCGGGGAAACAGGGAGCAGGGAGGGAGTTCCAGAGGCCAGCAGCATGAGTAAAGAAGATATTTGAGTAGAAAGCTCTCCGACATCTGGGAACCTCCACAGTGAATGCATGGGATTTAGTTGATTGTCGAGTTGATCTAGTGAATTTACGTCGAGGGGGCACCAGTGTAGCCAATTCATCGGAGCATAATCCATTGAAGTATTTGTAAAACAAGCACAAGGATGCTACATTGCGGCGATGGGACAGGGACTGGAGCTTGGTTGACAGTGAGGGGCCTATTAGGTTGGCGACTCTTTTTTAGACCTTGTCAAGGAGGGAGAGACTAGTAGATGATGCACCAGCCAAGACTTTACTCTGACGTAAGGCCAAAGTCCGGTAAATTTGTAGAATACCCCCCCCCCCCACACACACACATCACCAATGAAATTCTACTTTAGTTTAAAGCGATTATGTGTGAACACTCTTAGAAGAAATACACCCCGCCTTACAGTTTACAGGTGGAGCAAAGAAGAAAAAACAATTTATTTAGAATTTAGAGTGGGTATCAGTTTCGTATATAAATTTGATATAAAATACCCCATTTCCGGGTCATTCTAACTATTTTAGGTCAGTTAACTAATTTTTTCCCCACTAACCCTTAGTCCTAGTGGCAAGGTCGTAAAACCACAGGTAAAAAGGTAAACCCCTCTCAGCCCCTCCCCCAAAACGCACAGAATTATTTCCCATAGCAAAAAAAAAAAAAAAAGAAATTGGTTACCCGGCCGAAAACGTTAGAATGGGGATCATTTTACGTTAAATTTATATGCGAAACTGACCCCCCACTCTAAATTTTAAAATAGTTGTTTGGTTTTTTTTTCTCCGACAAGTTTTTCAGGGTGTTTATATGTAATCGACTAAAAAAAGTAGAAAATCATTTTGTTTCATTTCTTTTTTGGGGAGTGGGGGTGGGTGTGTGATTTAGCTGAGGGTCTTAATCTACAATAATAACCCTTTTTTACCTGCCTCCCACTACAATAAAGTTGGACATGAGGTCGGTTTAATGTGTGTGAGGGGGATCAGCTACTCTGAATAGGTGCAAAGTTTGCTGTAGTCGGACCTCGTCGGCACTCCCCGGTAGAGACGCTTCAGGCGATAAACCAATAATCTCCCTCAGAAGGAGAACATAATGCCTGGGAGGATGGGCTTCTAGGACCGAACAGAACAATACCCCCCTCTGATATAAGGCTGAAGTGTCTGTTATTATTGTCATAATTGCAACGAGTACAATTTTTCGTATGAGTAGCTTTCATAGTAGTAGTTGTAGTAATTGTGTGGAACGCTGCGTCAACTTGCAACTGATTGGTATTATTGGCTTTTATAGGTTTTCGAGGCTCTACCCCCCACCCAACAACAACAACAACAACAACAACAACAAATAGCTTTGATATACGATTAAAGCAATATAGGTAAAAAGAAGTTCTCTTCCCTTTTATCAATATACCCCGCCTCACAGTTTACAGGTGTCCGTCCGTTGTATTCACCACATTCAAACAATCATTTTGGACTTCGGATTACATTTTATCAGAAAAAAGGGGGCTTCCATCCGTCATTTCCAGGAAGGAGTGAACTTTAAAAAAGAAAAAAAAAAGGACGAAGAGAGAACATGTTTCTTCTTTTTCAAGTATGTCACATTCTTTAAACTTAAAAACATTTTTTTTTTAGTTACTTTCTTTTCTTATTTTATATTGACTGAAACTGTTTTCCCTTTCTTTTAAAGATGTTATTCTACTTATTCTAAATACTTACCTGTCACGGGTGACCTCGCCCTTGGATCGTGGTGGGGTATGGTTCTGTTCGATTGTATGAAATCGTCATCCTAAGCATTGCCTCCTCCTTTGTTTATTGCCGGTCGTCAGATGCGCCCCTCTACCAGATATTGCCGATGAGTCCGATCGCGACAAATGTTGCACCCGTTCAGTACACCTCCCCCCCTTGGAGGGGAGTTAGATCCCCTCCCTCACATTAAACTGATCTCATGTCTAACTTTTCTACAGTGGACGGCGGGTAAATATACTTTTCTAAATAGTTAATTTTTCTTTCATTAAAAATTTACTCTTGGTTTGTTTTTGTCATATTTCTGATTATTTAAAATTAAGCTTTATCTACCGGGCGAAGACATTACCGAATCCATTAGAGAAAAAATAATTTAAAATATCGTCATATTTACTTCTTTTTCTTTTCTTTTTTTAAATAAGATTTTTGAAAATTTGTTTTCGCTTTCCCTAATATTATTTTTTATTTCAATAAATTAATAGTAAATAACAATAATTCAATGTGTATTTATCAAAGTTACGGACAGTCGAGAAACACACAGACGCGAGATCTTAACAGAATGTAGAAAAAAATAAAGACGTTAAAGTGGAAAAGTTTATTGTAATGTTGTTGATTTTAAAACTGGTTACCTTTAAAACAAAAAACAGGTAAGTATATTTACACTACGGAGAGTTGAAGTGACATTAGGTCGATTTAACGTGATCCAGCCCTAACCTCTTAAATGCGATACTCTTGATGGATGCAACATTTACCGTGATCGGCAGCGTCGGCATTCCTCGGTAGATGGGGCGTCTCGGGCAACCGGCGATGAACCAATTCTTCTCCCGGGGGAGAAGGTAATTTTTTTTGTGTGTGTGTGGGGACCCTCTGAAACTCCCTAATAACTAACAAGCATGCATTACTAAAAACAAAAAGTCTTTAACCCTAAGTCCAGATGCCCTCCCCCTCCTTAAAAAAAACAAATACAAATCCGTAGGAAAAATCCGCTTTGAAGTCCGATTTGAAAACTGGAGTGATTCTATAGAAATACATATTAATCGCTCTCTTTAGTTAAACGGTTAGTCGTAAAAGTGAAATGTATTCATTTAACAAAAAAATAAAAATTAATTTTCAACAAAATACGTGCCCATAATTATAGAAGCTAAAGTTTAAACAACTTTATTCTCTTCTGAAAGCCACACCCCCTCTTTCACTTGTTTTAAAAAGTTTTCATGTCATTTTCAGGTGATTTATTACTGTTTCGATTCATGGGTACAATAGTGGCGCGGTTAAAAATGACATTTTCTCTTCGTTTTACTACAAATCGACTATAATACTCGACTTTTATCTAAACTTTAATTGGCACTTGTCATTAATGAATACTCAGAATACTCAGAGGATTTCAGTTCTTATGGAGTCAGTTCCAAGCATTGACGCACAATCCCGAGTCAGTCCCGGAAATGGCCGAAGCAGTTTACGATTTGAAAGCCGCGAGAAAATGTAAAAAGAAAGACTACACGAAGGGTTTAGATTAAAATAAAGTTGACCCCCCTGCGATTTAGTCGTTTCGCAGCCAAAATGGCGGACAATGAACGTCTGCTAATTTCTAATTCTTTTCCGATCTCACAAATGTGTAAGTAAACCCAAATAAATTATTTTGGACTACTTTCCCAACTGTATTTCCTTTAAAATAATTTAAGGTAAAGTTATTTGGGTTTACTTACTCATTTGTAAAATCGGAAATTAGCAGACGGTTTGTTGTCCGCCGTTTTGTATGACCAATAATGCCGCTGATATATCAACATTACCCGATAAAATTTATTTATTTTTTATAAAATAAAAACTACTTGCTGAATTTACGTGATTTTTTTTGTATACGATATATTCATTCTGTCACGGATACGTAAATCATACAGATCTTTCTCAGTTTGTCTTATCCCCCCCCCCCCCCCCATGTCTAGGTAATTCTGGTTAAGCACCCATTTTTACAATCGTGGTGCAGTCGAAAATATTTTTCTTTGTTTAGAAGCACAACAGAACCATAATACTTGACTTTGACATATATACTTTCAGGTGCTTCTTTACTTTCACGACGATGTGTTAGGCCTCTCTTTCATAACAAAGTTTATACATTTTTAAAAAATATTTTCATTTCGTCGTGAAAGTAAAGAAGCATCATTTTTTTTCTATCTTTTTTGTTTTTCGAACTTTTTCACAGTAGCGTGCTAATGATTTTTTTGTTTTTCGAACTTTTTCACAGTAGCGTGCTAATGATTTTTTTGTTTTGAACTTTTTCACAGTAGCGTGCTAATGATTTTTTTGTTCGCTGTTTTACGTAGTTTTTAATTTTTTGTATTTGCTTTTTTTAGGCTTTTAGTATTTTCTTTTCACATATTTTTTCATAAAAAGTTAAAGCATTGCCCGTGGGGAGCGTGAACGAGCTCACCTCGTTAGCCAATGCATGTTGCATGGGCAAAATAGTGCGTTCGAGGTTAATTTGGGAATTGATTTTGGTGGTGCATGGATGGGGGGGGGGGCAAAGGTATTGCCAGCGCGCATACATTCAGAGGACGAGTTTTTCCAAATCACAAAAAAAGAAAATCACGCAGTGCAAAAATAAATATTGTTATGTAGTGATTGCACTTTACGAAAACTGTCGAGCTCAAAACTAAGGCACTTCTGCAGTCTTTATGAAGCAGCTGCCGATTAAGAAATCGAAATTGAAGAGTTCCGTTTTTTTTCGCCAAGTACCATTCATTCAGAATTCACCGGAAGTTGAAGTAGAATTTAGTTTTTAGAAAATGGAGTTAAATGAGTTGAATCTTCGCGACATTGGTAATTTAATGAACCAGACGCAAAAAACAATAGATTTTTTACAGGCACATCGCCTGATTTCTTGCAGTCGGACATGCCCGTCATGTCAAAGACAGATGCAGATGGCAAGCCACAATGGAAGTGATGGATTTATTTGGAAATGCTCACGGAGGAACCAGCCGCAAAAAACAATAGATTTTTTACAGGCACACCGCCTGATTTCTTAATGTTAGGGTTAGGTTTAGGGTTTTTTATTTAAAATCTTTTTACTTCATATAATAAAAAAAAAGAAATTGTTAATTGTTACCCAAAAACAAACCAGTCTTGCATTTTTTTTTTAGGTTGTAAATAAGTCACTTCCGGTTGAATTACTTCCCTTTATTTTCAGTAGAAGGACAGAAAATCTGCTGCTTCATAAAGACTGCAGAAGTGCCAAAACGGCAATGATCACTTGCGCGCTGTTCTGGAATAGTACGTTGGAGAATTGCGTAGAAATTAAAAAAAAAATGATCAGTAAAAAAGACCCCCCCCCCCAAAAAAAAAAGAGAATTGTTACCGTTGTAAAAAAAAAAGTAAGACAAAAAATAAAAATAAAACAAAATTTGGTTACACTTTTTTTTCTGCATAGGAAAGTAATCACCCACTCTAAAATCCAAATTATTGGGTAAAAAATCAAAACTCAAACGAAATTCTCTAGTGAAATAATAGATAAGTGTACGCAGAAAAAAAACGGTAGTTTCGAGAAATACGACCAAAAATTTACAGGCGTGACGTAGCGTAACGTATGTACAACAAATGTTACGAAAACGAACGGAAATAGACGAAAGAAGGTACACTGTTCCGAATGTTACCGAAGCCCCCCCCCCTCCTCCCGTCAATTTTTTATTATTTTTCAATACATTCTCTCTCCCGCCGACATTAAAACACTGAATTTCATGACACATTTCCTTTCAAATGTCGTAACAGTGACGAAGTAATTGATATTTTTTTCAATTATTAACAAAATATTAAAATGGCTGACTTGTTTACGAAGACACCTAAATGCATTATGATGGATTTCATCTCGTAACTTAATTACGAACCAGGTTGAAATAATAACATTATTTAGAAAGCCATTCTAACATGGAGAGAGGGGGGTGCTTTGTTAACTATTCTGTACTTTCATCTAACAATTTAATAAACAAAAGATATCGTAAAAATTTAATTTAACTTGAAAATCTTATTTAAAAATATAGCCCGGTCTGTAAACTGCACAAGTACCAAAAAGATAATACAAAAGTGTTCTTTATTGGGAAGGGAGGGGGGTAGTTCCGTACTTACAATTATATCCCCCACCCCCCAGCCGCAAGAACGGTTTTAAAATCTGTTTTCAATCGATATTTATTCCATAATTGCCGAATTTTCATTTGCCGAATTTGTAAAGGTACAATAGCTTGTATACCTTACAGATTTTAGCGCCGACACCGAATAAGCATTTGTTGTTGTTGTTGTTTATATTGTTTGATGTAAATGATTGCCCCCCCCCCTCATTTTTTGAAACGAAGGTTCGATATATTTTATTTTTCAATTAAAAAGTCGTTCGGAAATGCGAACCATTTTGTCGAGATAAGTAAAATGTATTAATCAAGTTCAACGAATCAAATTGAAAGAGTGATTAAAAAAAATGATAGAAAAGGAAATAACATGAAAAGCCCTTTGAAAACAGAAACCATATATCCGGTGAAAGACGCCAGAACGGGTGGCAGTGATTGTCAAAAATAATCCACTCAAGTCGATTTTGTATTTTTCCTTTTCTTTAAAACGCACGCACGTGCTTCCAAATACCGATAACATATATTATTAGTTTATACTATTATCAAAAATGACGGTATACGTTGTTTTTAAAAAAATTTTTTTTTTACTGTTTCTCTTGAGGAAAATGACAATATCAAAAGAAAGAATGAGTTTTGACTTCTTTTCTTACCTCAGAGAGCTTCTGACATGTTTGAAAACAAAATTCCGCCATTTATCACGATTTTGGGCCAATCTTTCAGCTGTAAGGAGCGGCATGCCAGTCTCAATTCTTATCTGATTGACCCATCTCTTTAGTGATCGTCCTCTTGATCTTTTTTTAATGAAGTCTTTTTGATATTTATTTACCTGGAGTCTGGTAGTCGGGAAACATGTCCACACCATGTTAATCTCTTTTTTGAATAACGTTGTTGATGGATCTGTCAATATTAAGCCCCTTTCTGATATCTGCATTTCTTTGTCTATCTTTTAAAATTATGCCAAAGATAGTTCTTAAACATTTAATTTCAGACATTGAGCTTCCTCTCATGCTCTGCCAATATAGATCATATTTCACTTTCATAGGAACTATCAATGCATTGTAAAGTCTTAACTTCAGCGACTCTGGTCTTGTTAATGCTAATACTTCAAGTTAGCTGCTGCTGATGCTTAGTATGATGTCGCTTGACGGACAGGTGAATATAATAGCAATATAAACATATTTTGTCAGTACAAATTACACATCACATTCCTTATAATTATCTGTTATTATTAAGATTAAGCCTCCCTTCTTTGCTCATTAAAATAAATTTGAATACACGATTATTGAAGCGAGCCGGATGCACGTATGTTGACTTTTAGTATATAGATGAGATGTATCATTAATCGTACATTTAGTACAGGGTGGCCCACTTAAAAGTAGCCCGACCTAACACCTACGCCATATTGTGTGACATATGTTGAATATTTCGCTTTCCGATCCCAGTTTTTTGGTTGCTGTTTGTCTCATCCGATGTGTATGCAAATAATTCCAAAAGGACACAATGAAAGACCTACTAACACGGCCTCATTCTTACATTCTCTCATTTGTCTAGTATTGTGCGCAAGCCTGTAGTTTAAACTTTTTTGTACAAGGACTTGATCGGATGAGAATTTGGTACTCTTTTAGATTTGATACTCAAAAGTAGCAAATTTCCAAACTCTCGCCCCTCATTCAATAAAAATCAGAAAGTTAAAAACTAATTCTTTGATACAACCGGTTCACTCAAGAATTAATGTTTTCCTTTAATTTAGGAGTACAACAGTTTGAGTCTTTTTAAAATATTTTCACATTCTGTCTTTAGTTATGTACGATAACTTCTCCGGAATGAGGAAATAAGACAAGTGTAGTTTCTTCATTTTTTATTCATCATCCCTAAAGATGATGGAAGCAGGATTCTTCAGGAAACAATTAAAAAAAACCCACATATTATTCATTCATACATGCACATTCATGGACATATTACAACAGATTACAATGGTTGTCCCTAACATACATCAATGGACGTATTGATACCTATCTAATGCTGTTCGCGCATTGATCGAGATTCTAATTGAAACAAACACATTTTCCCGCAAAAAAAACCAAAAAACAAATATGGAATGTGTGGTCCGTCTGCAATTACTAGTACTCAAATCATGTAAACAACCGCTAATCAAAACTTCTGTTTGATTTTGGGAAAAACTGAGGAGTGTACTCCTAGATATTTGTGAAAATGTGCAATTTTTACCCGTTTGGGAGAATTTTCAGAGTTTTCCTATGATCACCATTTCCATATGAAGTGCTCAATTGAGCTCCAATCTCTGGTTCCTCTTTGTAGTCTAGCATCGGGCAGAATATCCAGAGTTTTTTCCCAAAAATTCCTGTCTATGTAACACATTATCACGGAAATGATTCCCTGCAGGCTACAACATGGTCGTCTTCAAATCCAATGTCAACAAATACTTGTCATAAACCGTCCCTATAAGTAATCAAACTTTGTTCCCTCCATTCATCATTTTCAATCATCTCATAATATTCTTCATCATTCAACTGACAATTCATCGATCATGTTAGCCCTTATCCTCGAGTGACCTTTGGCCTTGATAAATGGTAAATCGTTAGTAAAAAAAAATTGTTTCATGTAAATAATTTCTGTTCTCTTAATTGTTCTTTCAGATGAACAAAAGAGATAAACAAAAAAAGAACTAAAAACCATAAAAATATAAAAATATAACTGCGTTTATTTATGCTTACAAGTAATATTCAATGCATCTCACCAATTCCTAATGCCTGGAATTATGAAAAGGCAAACTTACCAAGATGTGTAGTAGAGGCATGACAAACATAACTGGTATGGACATGTGGTAAACAATTGACTGCATGGGTGTCGCGAAGTCACCTCAACAAAACTAGTCTGGTGGTGCGTAGACGACTGCTTGTCCAGGAACTAGTCTGAACAAAACGGTGGACAAGCGAACATTGTCACTTCAGTGACTAAACCAAATGGGGAAGGGGGAAGAGAGGGATTTTGGAAAACATGTTGCCCCTTAAATTGGCCAGTCCAAAAAGGCAACGAAGAGGAAACGTCCGAGTCAGGACTTCAATGACCACATGGCTAAATCAAGCTATGGTTGACAGCCCTGTGGTCACATGATCTGGGACTTGACGAACTACAAAATACCAACCCAACATAACCATTGATATTATCTTTTGATGGATTATGAGTAAAGACTAATAAATGAAATTTAAATATTAGCCCCAAATTGTCATTTAGGGGCATTTTAGCTTCTCTAAGTGACAAAACAGTTTTCCATAAATTTTGGCTCTGTTAACTGTATTAATGGGTCTATTACATGTACAATCTTGTGAAAAACTACCAGGGTTGCAGAGGTTTTGTTTGGAGTTAGTAAAACCCTTATGAATACTAGGAGTCTGAGTCGGATTTTTTAATCTCTAAAGAATCAAGTCTGCATATTGGAAGACTTTAAAATAAAGAGTCTGAGTCAGATATTTTTGGAATCGTCGGTTTCAGAACTTATATCTATCTTTCGACTCTGCAACCTTGAAAACTACTGAACCCAATTGGAGAAAAGCAGAAAACTAATGGACAGTAACCAAGAGCATAAGTCCTTTCCGATTAACATTGGAGACTGAAACAAAAATTGTAATGGAAAAAATTTTGTTAAAGAAAGGAAAGAAACTCAGTTTGAAACTGCACTATTAAGTTTTTACGGGAGTGTTCTGAAATAAACCCTTCTGTTTAACAATGTTACGGCATGTGTATGCAGTATGGTGATGTATGAAAGTGAAACCTGGCCAGTGAGGGTTGAGGACATGCGTTGCATGGCGAGAAATGATATGAGAATGGCTGTGTAACGTGAGTCTTGAAGATAGGCTTAGTTTTGATGACCTCATAAGAAAATCAAATCTTGACAGTTTTGGAGATGTGTGCAGAAGAGGAGACTTTGATGGTTTGGTTACGTTGAAAGAATGGATAAGAGTTCTTAGGTTAGTAGAACAGTTGAGGTAGTAGGTTCAGTTCACAGGGGAAGGCCAAGGAAAACATGAGGGGAAGTGATAAAAATGTACTTTCCTTTCCTTGGGCTAAACATATTTTTTTCTTTGGACTAAAGATATTTTTACTGCTTTAACATTTTATTACACACAAAAACAAACTTTGAACATTCTATTTATAAAAACAAGTTTTAAAGGAATTAAACAAATTTAAAAGCAAACATAAAAAGGTTAAAACATACTAGTAGTGAATTTAAGAATAACAAAATGTCAGCGCATGTGGCATAAAAGTTCAATTAAAATGAAAAAAAAATTGGCTTATTTATTCAATCAGCAGTAAACATCCTTGTCATAAATACAAAAAAAGTTCAAGTCTTTAAGAAAATAACTTCAAAGACATCTATAGACTCACTGGTGCATTTGAAGACATTTGTTGTCAAATTGTCTCCTGCCTTAAGAAAACTGTTCTATTAAAAATGTAACATGTAGACGTGAAAAAGACCTGAGAAGTTCAGTGTTCTGTTTCCATGTCTAACTCTCTCGTTATTTCTCCCTCTCTCTCCCTTCCTCTCTCCCTATCTCATATACATTTACCAGAGATATAATTTAAAAAATAACTCAAAGAGTTTAGCTGAGACTTTTTCTTTTCCTTTTTATTGCTGAATAAAAAAAACTAATGTTTAAAAAAATTAAATAATTTTGGAGGAGCGGGGAGCGATAAAACCACAACTCTTTAGTCCCAAATGGAGTTGTTCATGCTCCACTCCTGCTGAATATAAAATGAGGCCCCTTCTCCTTTGCTCCAGCAAAAAGCAGCATGCTCCTGGAGCGCCCTCCTTTCTGGAGGTCTTCGTAAAGCCCTGCATATTATACAGTCTTAATAATAAAATTAACTTACATTAACAAACCATGAAACCAATAAAATATATGTAAAAAGGGGGGAAATGTAAAACATATCTGAGAACTGCTTGAAAAGTTATGCATTATCAATACTGATTATGTTGTCATGAGAATGGTATAAACATTTTTATTTTATAAATAATATTTTAAGATAATTTCAAAACTTTTAATGCTGGTTCTTGAATTGCCTTAGGTGAATCAAACAAAAAATAATTTTTGAAAAATATATTGGATAATATAAACCCATGCTCTTTTTTCATATTGGAAATGATGTATATCAGAAACTGACAAGATTTTACTTATGATAATTATTTTACCCAAAGAGGGGGGGGGGGGGGTAATTACTCAAGTAAAATTAAATTAACAAGTTTAAATACTTTTAAAGCTTTAGTTGTACTATAGAGACTGTTGAATTTTATTGTCCATTTCGCCGAAATGTTGGATAAAATTGATTTATTGTCTGCTCTGATATGGTACTTTTGTCTCCACATAAAATGTTTTATTTTTTAACAAGCTCTTTTTTAGTTACATTTTATTTTTAGCAACAATAACTCGTGTTTGACTATTTAATAATGGGAGACATTCGTGCTCTGTTCTGTTACTTAAGTCTGAAAACACGAGATTCTACTTTGTTTAGGCGATTACATGTGAACACCTATAAAAATCTGGCGGAAAGAAGAAAAAACAAACAATTATTTAAGAATTTAGAGTGGGGACTGGTTTCGTATATATAATTAACGTAAAATGATCCCCTATTTCCGGGACATTCTAGTTTTTTTGTTTTTTTAGAGCAGTTAACTAAAAGATTTTTTATTAATAACCCTAAGTCCGAGTGCTAAGGTCGTAAAACCACACATAATCGCCTAAAGAAAGTAGAATCACTACTCGCCCCCACCACTCAAAAAAACGCACGATTTATCTCTCATAGCAAAAATAAAAATAAAATTTGCTAACTGACTTAAAACGCTAGAATGGCTCGGAAATGGAAGATCATTTCATGTTAAATTTATGTGAAACTGATCCCTCACTCTACATTCTAGAACAATTGCTTTTCTTTTTTTTCTGTTTTTTTTCAGGGTGTTCACAAGTAATCGCCTAAAAAAGAATCTCATTTTTGTTTTAATGCATAATTTTCCAGGCAGTTATCAGATGTTTTACATTCCCATTCTTTTTAGATATATTTTATTGATTTTATATTCTTCTTAATGTAAGTTGATTTTATTATTAAGACTATAATATGTATTATCGTATCATGAAGAAATAAGCATTTTCTTTATCTTTTTGTAAAAACAAATTTTATATATAACAAACATAACAAATTTTGTAAAAATCATCAAAATTGTTTTTCCGAACATTATTTTGTTCACAAAGTATTTGATTTTGTAAATTTGCTTTCTGATTGTATTATGTCATATTTTCTGTAACCAATTAGTCAATATAAACAAATTGACTGATGATTTTTGAAATATAAAAACATATGTCTAATTCATGATGAATGAAGTGATTTTTTGGGAATTTAGTTCTTTAATATTTTTGTACTTTTTACATTTTATTTAATTGAAATAAATCAATTATTGTAAGCTGCTTCCTAATAATATGTATAGTTGCTAATTATTTGACATTACTAAGAAATTACTTGCTAAAACTTTTCTCTGTAATTATTATTTAATTTGGTCTTCACATGTCCGTCCCCAGCCGTGGACCCTAGTTGCATGTTTGCAAGGCCTGTATTATGGATCGCCTTGATTTCCTTCCATTACCTTTTTAGGTTTTAATTTTCTATCTTTTTACATATATTAAAGCTAAAATATGTTGTATAATTTTTATTTTATGAATGGAATCTAAAAGCGGTTCACTTGCATAAGTAAAAATAACATTAGTTAGTTGTCCGACTGCATACATTTGCCTGACAATATAAGTCTTATTTGGGCCTTACTTCTCCTTATTATATTAAGTATTCCTAAAGTTATTCATGGAAACGTTCATGACTAAAAAAAGTATTTGATCAGGCTGAAATTTTGCATGGTGGTTACTGTTATCAAAGTGCATCAACTCCATACATCAAATTTGGAAAAATCAGAAGTTAAAATTCCGTAACCGAACTTTACAAGGTCAAGGTCAAATATGATGTAGGATTTCATTGAATACAATATGAGCCCAATAGCAAGTCTCTATGATGAACAGAACCGAAGTTATCACCATGATCTCTAAGCTAGACCATAACCGATATTTTGATCAAGTTTGGTGACGATTGGTCAAGCGATGTGAGCACTAGACTGTATACAATCACAACTGAAAACATAACCTCCCCGTTGGCAGCAGTAATTACACAAAAAAAGTTCATAAGAGAAAAGTGTTATCAATATGTTTAATGAAAAAAGTCTAGTAAAAAATGAAATCGCTAAGGTAGTTATGTATGATGTAAAAATTGAATTTATTTAACAAACTGACGTCATCAAGTGTGTGCGGTTATCCTCATCTCTGTTTTACTGGATAGCATCAAAAACAATGTCATCCAGTGTGCACAGGGACAAACAAGCAAGATAAACAAGATTCTGAGTTTTGATGGTATATAGATGATTGCATATATGTGACTGTATATGCAAGTATAACCTTGCATATACAGCGGCTACTTTTTTCCAACTACGACCGAATATAGTATGTTGTGCCGACTCAAATAGTCATAATCAAACGTTATTTCAAGTGAATATGAAAAAGTAGTTTTTATTTATTTACTTTTTTTTTCTTAAAGATTTTCCAAAATTCAGCTTTGCCTGATGTACAGATCGTACGGCAGTAGGAAAAAAAAGTTGATTTTCTTTTTTTACCTAAAGTTTTGTATGGCAGCCATCTTTAATTTAGGTCTCTTAAATGGAAAAGGTTGCCACACAAATAATAATTTAAAAAAACATGCCTCCCCCTTTTTATTTTACTGCTTACAGCAGTAAAATTGGATTGGAATAAATTGCCATGATTTCAGAAATTCGTTTCTCTACATTGATAGTCTTTGCTACCTTGATAATATTATTTACCCTTTCTGTCATGGTAAGCAGCTCATGGGTGATGATAACTACTGTGTCCTGTGCCTCTTTTCAGAGGCAACCAAGCGGCTCTCTTCAAAAGTGTTCATTTCCTTGGCCACGATCCTTCTCCAAGTAGCTCTGTTCTTGGCATGCGACACCCACAAGTTGGAGTCGACATCGCACTTCTTGAAGTTGGCCTGTGGAATATTTTTGTAGCGCTTTTTCTAGCCATCCTGACTGCGGTTTCCTTTTCTAAGTTGCCCATAGAAAATTTGTTTCGGGAGTCCGGCATCCTGAAAATGTGGCCACTTCATCTCAGTTTACTTTTGATGTCTACAGAACAGACGGCGGTGTTTTCAATCTGCCCCGCCTGAGGTCAGAGAACAAAACTCTGTCACTGATGGAATTTCAGTATGCTAACCACGATTGTGTAGTGTTAACATCCGAAAACCACCTGCAGAAAATCCTGAACGCTTTCGACCATGCCTACACTTACCTTGGTCTCGCCATCAACACCAGAAAAACCCAGGTTCTGCACCAACCTAGACCCGGTCTCGGGCCAGAAGCTCCCACTCTCAACATCCGTGAGGAAAACTCTGGAAAACGTCAGCAATTTCACATACCTTAGAAGGCATCTTTCATCAGTTGCTGACATTCAAGATAGGATCCAATACCGAGTAAAATGCGCCAGTATCGCTTATGGCAGCCTTCGACCATGTGTCTTCCAAGATGGAGACATTCGGACTAGCACGAAGCTGGCAGTATACAAAGCTGTCGTGCTCTCGACGCTTCTCTACGCCTCAGAGACCTGGACGACATATCGTCGCCATCTAATAGCTCTAGAGAAGTTCCGTCAATGTTACCTTTGGAGCATTTTGCACATCCACTGGTGGTGGAACTACCATGCTAACATCAGCGTACTCCAGGAAGCCATGAACACAAGTGTTGAAGCCACCTCTGCAGGAGGTTAAACACAAGGTCAGGTGGAGTTTTGAAAAGTTAGCACGCTAAGTAGAGTGCCCTGTGGCTTACAAAAAATGCGTGAGCAGCTCTGTTGGCATTCCCCGTTAGGGGCGCCCAAGAAGAGCAGTAATAAACCAACCCTTTCTCAAAGAGAAGACAAAGCTTGAGAGGGTGTACATCCCAGGACCAAACAAAACCATACCTCAGCTTGACAGCAACAAGTACAAAATTTATTTTGAAATTTAGTGAGGGATGATCTCTTCTCTTCCCTACAACCATTTCTCACAGAAGAGACGTTGCTAGTCTCTCTCTGCTCCATCGTTATTTCCATGGAAGGTGCTCGACTGAGCTTTAATCTCTTGTTCCTTTTTGTAAGACATTCACGGCAAGAACTTGTTTAGCTACCACAATAGAAAAATACTTTCCATTCTTCCTCTATCTGCCTAGCTTCAGGCAGAATTTTCGTGGATTGAGCTTCTTTGCAAAGGTTTCCTATCTGCGGAACACCTTACTGTGGAACTGCTTCCCTGCAGATTACAAGATAGTCGTCTTCATATACTTTCCATAAACCGCCTTATAAGTAATCAAACTTAATTAATACAATTGATTGTTCCTCATCTTTTGGCTGACAATCTTTTCATCTCATTAATCCTTATCCTTGAGTGGCTGTTGGGGCTTGATAAGCGGTGACCCAATAAAAAAATAAAAATAGTATCACCTACACTTCTGTTATCTTGTGTGACGAGCAGTTGATAAGAAGTCCATGCGAAAATCCACTTTTCATTTTCTCGGGGCGTTCAAAACAAGAACGGACATTCTTAAGAGGCGTCCCGTTCAATCTGTTCATTTTGTAATGTAAATTCTATTTCAAACTTAGGTGTAACCGACCGACGGCCAAAGCGTCTCGTGTGATTCTCAAAGTAAACCAGTTTTTATTCGACTTTGTAACAAATTGCATCGTTCCTAACAACACCCACATTCATTGATAGCTTTCGTAACTGCCCTGATAACCACCTGACCTAGATTATAAAGTTTCCTTCTTAATACACTTTGTTCAAATAATCGTTTAGATGCGGACTTTTTTGTTCGTGCACAAAACTGATTGTATCAAAGAATAAAAAGCAAAACTAAAAAGCATCTTCTTACCAGGGTTGCGGAGTCGGCATCGGAGGTTTTGGAAAGAGTACGTCAAACTCCTAAGAATGCTATGAGTTGGGGTCGGATTTTGGGTTATATTGAAGATTTTATCTTTAAGATGGCTGACCTTAAAACAACATTATCTTAACAAAGTTAGTTTGTTTTATAACAATTTGGTTCAATTAATAATTTAATGACCAAACAATACCGTAATAATATAGGCTAATTATTATGGTATTGTTTGGTCGTTAAATTATCAGTTGAACCAAATTGTTATAAAACTATAACTTGATTAAAATAATTCTGTTTGAATAGCAACCATGTTAAAGCTAACGTCTTCAATATAACCAGGTTTTTAAATCTCTGATGAATTAACTGACAGTCTAAATATTGAGTGACTTTAAAATAAGTAGTCTGAATATTTGGAATTCTAGGAGTTGGAGTCAGAGTGAGACCATATACCTTCCGACTTTGCAAACCTGCTTCTTATACAGCGTTTTATTAGCTGTTTCATTACATAACAATCCTAGCTAAAATGTTCAGAAGATTCTAAAAAGAAGTAATATTTCAAGTTTTAGTGAAAACAAACAAGTATTTGTTTTATTTTTAGATTTTTCAAATTTTATCTTTCGGAAAAGAGTTAGTAAACAGCTACTATTTTGGAATGTTTATATAAGTTAAAGCCAAATTTAAGTAGTAATCGCCAAAAGAAGTTAAGTCAATTGGACTAAACTAAGGATATCCCCATTGTTAGCTGTACCAAACCGTGGCCTTTGTAAAGAGAATGCCATTCCATTGAGTCTTGTTTTTCTGCTGACGTCACAGTGGTTGGTACTAAGAAGATAAACAAGACAATTCGGAGAGAACGGTTACACACTATATGTAGATATATGACGTTGGTTTCTCTCTTGAATTATTTCATCTTTAATTGAGTAATTGTTTGGTATTTAAAAAAGGATACATATCGTTTTCAAGGTCGAAGTCTGATAGTGATTTGAAGATAAAACTATACAAAAACTCGTTTAGACTAAAATTAAAGATGGATAACAAACCTCTCTTGATAGGAAAATATTAAATAAAAAAAAAAATACTTGCTTGTTTTCCCTAGTTTGAAATATTGTTTTATACAATATTCTAATTTAATTTTGAATGTATATAAAATTGAACTTTTATGTCCACCTGTTGACGCCATTTTCTTTTTTAACAATTTGTTAGCAATAAAATATTATCGTCTAGAAATTCCATTAAAACTTGTTTCTTTTTGATATAAAAATAATGTTCAAAGTTTATTTTTTGTGCCAAAAAGTTCTTTATGTTTAATAAAATACTAAACAGTTCAAATGTGTGGTGCTAGGAAAAAGACAACAATTAAAACATCAAATTAAAGTTACATTTTGAACACTTAAAAAATAATTTTATTTCAGGAGAAGAAATACGATTTAAACTAAGCCAAATGTTTATATATTTATTTCCAAATAGTTTTTCTAACACTTACAAAATTCATTATTTATCGTTTGTTCTTAATTTGTTTATTTAATTACTTTATTTTTGTTTGCTAAATTCATAATTACAGTTCCTTGACCTTATAAATTTAAATACTATTTTTATATTTTTTCACAAATAAATAATTTAGAGTGCAGTATCTATTCTGATACTACACTTTATCTTTTCTGTTCTTAGTCAGTGAAGAATAAATCCTTCTAGATTAAGACAATTAAAATTTTTGTCCCAATTCAGTGGCTCTCTTTTTGGGAGCTGGATTTCCCCACATTACAAATCGACCATGTATCTAACTCTGCCCTCGTGAAGAGGCAAGTAAATAGGGTCACACGTAATTACATACATCGTAACCAACAATATTTTCTACAAAACAAATAGGTTGATATTGTAACTTTAAAAAAAAGTATAATCGGCTTTGCTTGACTTTGAATGTTTTTATTTTAATAGAAAATTGTTTTCAGATTGTTCACAATCAAAATAATAAAACTAATTTTAGTCTCTAAAATCCATAAAACAACATAATGTTTATTTACTTAAATGCAGCAACAACAAAAAACTTTTAAAAAATAATTCATGTTTTTTAAAAATTAATATTGAATAAGTTTAGTTTCAGTGTAAATCAGATCGTGGTCCTTTTTCTTTATTATTATTTCAATTTTTAACATTTTCTAATACTTTTTACAAAAGCTACCATCCATTATCAACAGTCTGATTTTTCGACATATTTTGTTCGCACCTAAATATGACGTCATTTCGATCAAACAGGCCTTCTTAACAAAGGTCGTGGCCAAGCACAAGATCTACCCTGATTTGTGGCACAAACATGGTTCTTGAAGAGAAAATTAATTTCATCAAAGTAGAATATGTATGTTGTGTGTGTCCGAGGGGTGTGGATGTCCCACTCACTCTGCAAAAAATGAATTGTCTTCAACAGAAGTAAATTCAAATTCTGCTGAGACAGTGTTCACTTTGGTTGCCTTCAGATGACATCGTCAGGAGTGGGTCATGGCCTTGAGTGGGTTTTTCCAAAAACCATGCTAAACTGTGGCCACTGAAATACAAAACGCTAAGTCGATTTAACGTGATGTTTGCTGACGTCACATTAAATAGATCCAATTCACCAACTCTAAGTCAAATCATTTAACGTGACCAAGAAAAAAATTCTTTCCTCTTTGTTTGTTTTTCTAAATTTTGTAAAGGCAATTATAAAAATTTATCAAAATTTCACATATTACATTTTTCAAATAAGAGAGAATTATTTGAGAAATAAAACATGCAATTCGAATGTATAATTTTTATGCTTCGGAATTTTTGAGGATTGATAATTTGTAGAATTTGATATATTCGAACTACTGTTCTCATCTTGGGTGTTTTTATCACAACGTTTCGGCTGATGTAACCTCCGACCTTCTTTAGGTGTACCTTGTCAAACTCGGGAATCTTTCTGTCGAACTCGGGAATCTGGACGGAATTTCGAACGAAACCTTTTAAATCCACGGGGGTAGCATGCTCTCGTTCCATCTGCCATGACTGGGAAGAAGTCTTCAGTAATTCGTAATTCTTCGTATCGCCCTCACTGAGAATTAAACCTTCAACCTTCAGATGACTGTCACGTGGAATTGAATTTTTCTTAGTACTATATTTTTGTCTCTGACGAAATAGTAAAAAGGTAAGCATGGTAGTCTTGGACCAAATAACTGACAGCAAAAATGTGTAGCATGGAGCCAAGCTTGCTGCACGTGTAGCATGGAGCCAAGCTTGCTGCACGTGTAGCATGGAGCCAAGCTTGCTGCACGTGTAGCATGGAGCCAAGCTTGCTGCACGTGTAGCATGGAGCCAAGCTTGCTGCACGTGTAGCATGGAGCCAAGCTTGCTGCACGTGTAGCATGGAGCCAAGCTTGCTGCACGTGTAGCATGGAGCCAAGCTTGCTGCACGTGTAGCATGGAGCCAAGCTTGCTGCACGTGTAGCATGGAGCCAAGCTTGCTGCACGTGTAGCAAGCAAAATCACCTTGCAAAAGTCTTTATTTTATTGATTTTTTTTTTATTTATGGAGGTCGCTCTAGACAAGGAATGAATCCACTTGATGTAAAGAGTTCATCACAATAATAAAAAGAAAGAAGGTAGAATAATTTCAAGACAAACCAACCCTGAAAGTTCACTCTCCTGGACTCCAAACAGGCTCGCCAAAAAGTAAGCTCTTTAAGATAGAGAAGGAAGGGGTTACAATGCTGGCTGACAACCCATTTAGAAGTAGACTTTTTTTAAGTGCCTAACCAGAAACGGGTGTTTTTATGGTGACACCATTATGAGAATGTAAGGTTCAAAATTTGTTTAAATCCTTAAAGCAGCAGAAGCAACATACCGTTTTCTTCTGTTGTTCAATAGTAATGAAAGGCACAAAAAAGGTCAGAAGTCGGTGTGGCACCATACAGAACATCGAGGATAAATTGATGTTATATTTAAAGAGCTGGTATTTAATTAGAATTTAATTGGCCTTATAATTTGCAACATATATTTTTGTGGCCTTATAATTTGCAACATATATTTTTGTGGCCTTATAATTTACAACATATATTTTTGTGGCCTTATAATTTGCAATAAAATAACGATGCTATAAAAGAACTGAACATAAAGTGAAATCATGTTAACTGCAAACTACAAAAACCCAAAGTAATCAGACGAACATAAACATGTTGAAGAGACACGAAAAGTTCGAGAGACACATACTCTATCAATGCTTGCGAATCCTAAGCCTTGTTTTTCTTTTGAATGACTTACAATTACACCGAAATCGGTGAGAAATTTGTAACCCTAACCCAGAAATCAAATAAACTTTTATAAAATCTATGAAAATAGACTTTTATAAATAACTAGCGGAACCCGTCGCCCGGCATGGCACGGGGGAAAGTACTACCTATTGCATAAAAAAGAAACAGCCTATTGTCCCCCCCCCCCTCTACCGTGTTGGTGAATGTTTTAAATTTAAAAAAATAAAAATAAAAAGTGGTAGAGTAGAATGGGATCGAACGCTTAAACAGGCGATCATGAAACCTCTCTTCTTAACGACTGCACCACGGTTTCGAGATAAAAATGAATGTGAAGCTAAGCTTGTTTATTGGCAGCTTCTGCCGACAAATATAAAGTTAAAAAATGACACGGTTTAGGTCATTTATTTGGGCAAGTTTTCTATAATATGCGTGTTAAAGGTGTATGATTTTGAAAATGTAAATGTATCGCGGTCTACCAGTATCTTGGTGCTTATTGAATTAAATAGGAAGTCGTTTCGAACAAGAAATTGTAGCTGCCATGTTGAATGAATAAATGTTGCAGGAACTGTGTTCGTTAATTTCATTCGCTTAATTCCGGAATGAATATAAATGTAGAAGTCATAGGTAGAATTTGAAATAACGTAATCTGATATTCGCGGAAAATCATCGGAGTGAACGGGAGCGGTCATTAAGTCTTTGCGTATTGCTTTATATTATGTAGTAAATTAATACCAGGCAAATAATAAATAAGAACTGGATGTTTTGTGAAAATTAAACTGTGGTTATTAGTTCCCTGTGTCGATGAGTAGAGTGACAGTACAGAATTGTTAGGGAGAAAAGTTTTTGCTACCACCTATATAGAGTTGGTTTTTCGGAGAGACGTGGATGGTGGGCCAAATGTAATATTTAGTGTTATGTAGAAAAAAATAATAACAAATTTACTAACACACGCTCGAGTGAATAAGTGTAGTATAGTGGTGAGTTTAGTATCCGGTGATTCATGTGGTATTTTCCTATACTCCGAGAAGGTACAGGGAAAAATCGTCACTGAGGGATTTTTAACTTGAATAGATTCTTAATGGAATTTTAACATAATATCACAAAGACAATGGAGATTTGTTTGCAAAAAAGAACAAAAATAAAGAAGTTAACGATATCAACTGGCTTTCACGTTTCCCAGACTTGACTAGCCCTGACTTTTTCTTGTGGGAGGATCTCAAAGAAAAAGTTTACATCAACAAACCTGAAACTCTTCATTTTTGATGTTCTCTTTCAATTCCTGAAGCTGAGAAATTAAATCGTAATCGAGTTAGCCTGCAAGCCGGCATGAATAAGGTTTTGGAAAGGGCACACATTTGTGAAGCTGAAGATGGAAACCATTAAGGTACGATAAAAAATACAGAATCTATTCAAGTTAAAAATCCCTTAGTTACTTCTTGGCCACCTTGTATATCTGGTCTTTTCAAAATATATTCATAAGTTAATGTGAAAATTTATTCCATTCTTGAGGTAATTCATGGAAAACCGTAAAATTAGCATCATCTTTTTTTAATACATTACAAATCAAAACAAACATTTGTTGTCAAGAAAAAAAAAAGAAAAAAAAACACTGGCAAAAATTATTAATAACTAGTTGCATATGCCCGGCGTTGCTTGGGAATCTTTTTACATTCATTTTTGTTTCATATTTTTCTCCCCCACCCTTTTTTTTAAAAAACTATACTGTTGATTTTCTTTACGAAATTGTTATTTTCTTTTAAATAGGATTATGAAAGTTAAATTAAATTATCATGCTATCGTTTTATCATTAAATTATTAATTGAATACAATTGTTATAAAACTATAACTAATTTTGTTATAGTAATGTTACTTTAATCCCTGTTTATACAATAGAATCGAATCGAATAACCGACAATACCAGTTTTTCTGGCATTCGTCCCCCACCCAGTCAGCATGTATATCCTGGTTATGGGGGGGGGGGGGGGTAACATACAGCGCCTAGTATTTTCAAATGGTCACCTATATGTGTTGGCCAGACTCAACATCGCTTAACTTTGGTCATCTAACAGGAACCAGTGTGTCAATGCGATTTATTTTAAGCAAAATATACAATTTACAACAAATATTTTAAAGAAAAAACAATGCATATAAAAATTTAACATTTGTCTTAGGCATAAAGCCTGAATCGTTATGGTGGGGAGGGGGTCGTTGGTCATACAATTGGTCATAATATTTGGACTTACTCTACGCTAGGCACTCTCACCAAAATACCTCATTCACTCTATGGGTTGGTCCTATTTAGGTGATCCCCAATTTGTTTTAAAAATATTTTATTTGCAAAATTCATCGTGGGGGAGTGCGACAATATTAACAACCATTCTTTAAAAGGTTAGTAATGCCTTCCCAACCCTCTGCTAAGTGATAGACTGCCCACTGTTTTCCGGGTGATCCGAAAACATGCAGGTCGATCCTTAATTGGAAGTGGGAACTAAGGGGGTTTCAAAAATAAAGTGGGTCTGGATAGGATGTGTGAGTGGATGGTGTCCTCCAAGATATAAGGTGACCTAGGGCAAAACAAAGTGTGGGGAGTGGGCATCTTTAAAAGCTCTCTAGTAAAAAAAAAACCAGTGTCAGAACTCATTTATTCTACCAGTTAAGGGTGTTTGTTAAAGAAAGATTGAGAGGTGGGTTCCGTAGAACCCAGGACCGTATGTGCCATGCCTAAGCAGGAAACATGAGTGCATACATGGCGCCTCGACGGATGCACAGACTAGTGTTGTGCACCCACCTCCTATCGAACTCTGTGTGATGTAATCTCCTCCAATCACATCTGATCTTCACTTTAAGCTGATGTTTGAAGTAGAGGACCAAATCCCGATCGGAAACAGATCCAACCCCATGGACCTCGTCAAGACGTAAAACCAACGTCACCATTCTTGCTACGGCTAGGATGGCAAGAAAAAACATTCTTTTCTCCCTAGGCCATGGCAGGGCCACATTATGGATGATTAATCCTA
The DNA here is from genome assembly GCA_963556195.1 of Sepiola atlantica. Taxonomy (NCBI): domain Eukaryota; kingdom Metazoa; phylum Mollusca; class Cephalopoda; order Sepiida; family Sepiolidae; genus Sepiola; species Sepiola atlantica. The sequence goes on from OY744515.1 coordinate 81,219,957, forward strand.
CATTCAGGGCCATCGTATGCTCAGCGCGTTCCGGACCAGTCGCCAGATCAGAGTATTCTGAGTTGTTGAGGTAACTCTGGCCTGGCGCCTAACTCCACTGAGAGCGGATCTCCTCCGACTATCCCAGTTGCGCCCCAAGTGAATTTGAAGCGCACCCCTCCACTAACTCCCGATACAGTCTTTTCCTTGGCTGTGTAAGAGCCCTGGGCCCTGGCAACGCTTTAAGCACGGCTCGGCATTCAGTGAGGAATTTTGGTTCCCCCCTCAGTGTACGGCGGGATTCGACCGCGGGGTCAGGTATGAGGTTGTGAAAGGCTTTCCCAAGCCCCCCCCCCCCCCTTGCTCGGACGTTGAGTACAGACCTGTCTGCAGACATATGGCTTCCCTTTCTTCCAAAGAAGCGAGAAGAGCAGACGGGTGAAAACCAAAAGGCGATCCGCAGACGGGTAGTACAGTCAGTCGCTACAGGATGAGAGGAAAGACGTAAGTGGCGCACGCCTTGGCTCTACCCTTTAAGGAAAGTTTTCTTCGAATCCAAATCGCGACCGACGATTCGACCTTTGACTGTACCTTCGACCAATTCTTATCCAGCTGGAGGCCCGGTCCAAACCAAATGCCAAGGATCCGAACCGGACCATCCGACCAGCTGAAAATACCTGGTAGTGCGGCTTCGCCGCTCAAGGCACCCAACCGCAAGCTGTTGGACTTGCTACGATTGATTATGGCCCCTGTAACTTATTTGTACCGAGCAAGCACCTTAACTACCATTCGAATGTCAGTGCGGCTCAACACGAAAATTGTGACATCATCGGCGAACATGGAAACCGTGGTACGCCCTCAGCCAGGTATAGCGATCCCGCATAGGACTGTTCTCGCCACCTTTTCCCTTGATTTGCAGAGGAAGGGCTTGGACATCAGGGCATAAAGCAGGGGCGACAACAGAAAGCCTGCGCACCGACCGAAAGACAACAAAAGATTCCGAAAGTTTACTTTTTACCTGCATCGGCAGACGGTACAGGATAGAGATCCACTTGCAGAAGTCTGGATTAAAACCGGCAGCATCCAGTACAGATTCCAGGAAACGATGGTCGACCCTATCGAAAGCCTTGGTCTGATCTAAAGTGATCAGCGTGACTTCGGTGTCGTCTTCTACACCCTCTATGATCATGTGAATCAGATGCAAGCCATTTTGAATCGATCTCCCCTTTACAGCAAAGTTCTAATCCGGTTTAATCAAGTCTGTGACAACGGTCTGCAAGCGGTTTGCAAGAACTCTTGACTAAATCTTTAACTCTTTGTTAAGCAAAGTTATGGGCCTATAGTCATCAAAATCTTCCCCACCATGCCGATCCTTCTTCTTCAGCAATGTGATCACTCCAATGGTAACCTATCCAGAGATGGAGCCCTGAGCAAATCAATAGTTGAACATCCTTCAGAAGAGGAATCAACATGGGCGACAGCCTCAAGTAGAATTCGTAGGGCAGACCATCAAGTCCCAGAGATTTGTTCCGGACGACCTACTTCAACGCAGTAATGATCTCGAGCTTCATAACCATGACTTCACCCTCATGAACTCGGGGCAAATCAGCTAAATAGCTGTCAAACTCCTCGATACGGAGTCTGGGTAGTCGGATGAAGCGCTCCTCCAAATGCTCCCGGAATCCCTCACAAATCTCACAAGTCGACGTGAGATTATCTCCTTCCAGAACCGCGACGTAAAGCAGCCTCATACTGAACAGCGTCAACATTTACAGCTTCGTTCGAGACTCTCTTTAACCTAGCTCTAACTACCTGACCTTCATACCGCTCGCTAGCTAAACGGTTGATGTCCCCCTTAGTTAGTGCTGCAGTTAGGGAATAACCCCCCCAAGCCATCACCCGGGTCAGCTTATTCTCTAAACGTTTTTCTACCTTTGCCTTATCTTGGGCAAGGCGTTGGGCATACTTGACAGCAAAGCGTCTAACCATAACCTTAGTTTTCACCCAGGACCTACTCCCAATTACCATCCCCACTAGAGACCGTTGGTAAAGAAATATTACCTTTTCCCGGAAGTCTTGTATCTCCAGTAAGGAGGTATTCAACTTCCAGCATCCATCTAATCTAGGCTTAGTGCTTAAATTCAAACTGGCCAGAACTAACCACTTGGACGTGGGACAAGATAGAAAATCTATGTCGCCTCTACTCACTAACATCCGATCCAAGTAAGTACTCGAATGGAAAGGCATATTACTAGACCATGTCCATATCTCCTGCCCTGGGTGATCGACATGGAATCTGTCGACAAGATTGCACAAAGCCATCAAGTCAGACAGGCTGTTTTCACACCAACCCGACCTACTACTCCCATCGACCATGTCTATCTTGGGGTCGAGGATGGTATTCCAATCCCCCATTAAAACTACCCGCTCCGGACACTTGAGAAACCCCTTTCAACTGCCAAAAAAAGTAACTCCTCTCACCAGGGGTGTTGAGTGCATAAATTGCAAAATCCGGAACTTGCTGTTATCAACGGCAACATCAATCATAACAACCTACCTTCTGCACCAGCATGCACAACGCTAATCATCGCAGACAGGGTGCGTCTCACTAGCACAAAGACGCCACGACTGTGGATATTGCCATATGCTGAGAAGACGTCAAATTCGTTAGCCAGTACATGACATTCTCCACTGGAATCGAAGTGCGTCTCCTGTAACACAGCTATATCTACCTTAAGGGCCACCAGATCCCTCAGCATGCGACCAGCTCTGCTTCGGGATCTCATACCCTCACATTTCATGTAGCCAAGTTCAGAGACATGATCACTGCTACTCAATGTCACACACGGGACTGAAGTCCTCGGAGATGAGGACGCCTGAGGACTTATTGATGTTGTCAGTTAGCAGTTCGAGCGTAAGCCGCCCGTCTCGCATACTCCCTCCGACGTCCATTGGGAAGGTTAGTTTGAGAGCCCTGTAAAAGGAGGGGTCGACATAAACTGAGACCCGCCCCTTACATTTCTGCATGATTGTTGTCAAAGAGAAGTGATCAACCTCTATGATCTCCAGTCCTTGAAATGCCCCCTTTGCAGCCTCGACAAATTTTTTCCTTTGTACAGGTGTGAGAGCCATTGCATGTAATGGGTCGGCCTCACAAATCTGTGCCTCTGGTAAGAAGGGCAGTTTCCTTGTTCTCACCTGCCTCACAGGGGAAGGAGGATGTGGTGCAGGGTTGGGAATGTCTTGTTCCAGTTTTCGGTCTCGTTCTTTGTGTCCCGATTCATGATTATGCCATATATAAATTTAGAAAATGATTGGTTGTAAATAGCTTTAAAAACTTCCACACTTTTAATAATTTAATGATCAAACGATATTGTCATAATTTTATTTAACTTTCAAAGTCTTTAAAAAATAATGATAATTTGGTAAAAAATGAAAAATAAACGAAAGTATTTGCGTGATTTAAATAATAATAAAAAAAACAAAATAAAAGTAAAAATATTCCCGGGCAACGCTGGGTAAGGACAACTAATTATAAATAATAAATAAAAACAAAAATAATAATAATATAAAAAAATTTAGGCTTAAAATAAAAATGATTCAAATTTAAGTATTGTTGGCTTCATTTTATATTGCCTCATAAATCTTTGCTTTATTAAGTTTGTTTTGTCGCATTATACTTTAATTTTATAAAATGCTGGTATATAAAATATTTAAAGATTTCCGCAGAAACTGAATTGGTCCATAGCACGACCATTTAGGAGAGTATTGATTTACTCCTCTCCAGAAGTTAGGCACAAGGCCAGTTTTTATCTTACTCCCACAAGTAAGATGTGACCCAAGGTCGGGTCGGGAAAGTGGGGTTTAAAAATTGCCTGGGCAGCCCCTGTCGGCATTCCCCGGTAGAGGCGCCTCAGACAGTAAGCAATAAACTTACTCCTCCCCAAAGAGGGGAGGTGGACCTCCCAGAACTGCACAGGACAGACCCATTGACCGGCGTAAATCAAGACCCGAAGGCCAAGACAACACCAGTATGGGGTGCAGTATCCATCGGAAGAGATACTACACTTTGATCTTAGCCAAAAGGAGGAGAGTAGAAAGTGAACCTTGGGTTTACTGTAGGTAGCCTCGTAACTCTTGCTTCCCTTATTTTGTCCTTTAGTCCTCACATTCAATGAGCAATGTTTATGACAAAGGGGGAAGAATTGCTGTTTTCTATCCATCTAGCACTTATTATTTGGCTAGTTATTGACCTTGAAGTATTTTTTTTTTTTTTTAGCTCCTTACATCAAGTGGCTTCTGGAGTGACTTCTATAAAAAAAAAATATGGTCGTGTTCATACTAGTAGGTGCAAGTTTAGAATTGGGACGTCATGGAAAAAACAAAATTAAAAAATATCTTTATGATGTATGTACCGATGACGAAACGCATATATTGTATACCAAAAATCATGTAAATTGGTCAATTATTTTTTATAACAAAAGAAAATCAAATTTTATCAATAAAATTCCAGACTGTAATTCTCTCATTCGCAAAAGTTTGACTATGTCCAATATGGCGACAATATCTCAACGATACTTGTTTACCGATAAAATTTGATTTTCTTCTTTAAAATAAGAAATGCTTGATCAATTTACGTGATTTTTAGTATACGATATATGCATTCCGTCACAGGTACGTATATCATACAGATATTTCTTATTTTTTCTTATTTTTTCATGACGGCCCAATTCTAAACTTGCACCCACTAATATATCAAATCCTTGTAAAAGTCCAGAATAGTTAACGGTCGAGAACTCATAAACAAACAAAAATACAAACAAATAATTTATAGCAAATGCAGTAGAATTAAATTCTCTCAACCCATATTCTTATAAACGTGTGGCGACTGTAAGATTTTTTATTTCTGAATTTGATTTCAATGAAAGCTGACTTATCGACATAACAAAAAGAAAAGATGGTGGGAGCGATTTTCGTGGTGATCGTTTAACTTCAGTTAATTTTATGCTAATAGATAGTAAAAAAAATACTTACTCTACACTAAGCCTAAGTCCGAGTGGCAAGCCCCCCCCACCCAATCACACTTAATCGACTAAGTTTAGCAAAGTTAAGCAATAATCTTGGTCGCCATGTTTTTTTTCATGTGTCTTAGCTACACACTAACATCGAAATAAAATTATTAAATAAAAAATCTTACAGTTAAAAGTGTACGGGTCAGTAGAGAAGTTAATTCTACTGTGTATAAAGTATTTGTTGTTTTTATTTTTTATTTACAAGTTCTCGACTGTTAACTATTCTGTACTTGACCCAAAATCCTTTTAATTTTTTATGTACAACTTATGAATCAGTAAGTCAAGTAATTTGTCATTGAAATGAAATATGTCTGCCTTTTTCTAACAATGAAGCCTAAATAACACAAGTTTATCTTTTAAACCAAATCTCACGATTAAGAAAGAAAATGCTTCTTTTCTAACAATGACTTTTGTATTAATGAATTGAAGTAAAAATTAGCTGAGCACATGACAAACTATTTGCAAAATGTGTTTTGTTTTTGATTCAACTTGTTTCCTAGACAAATCTCTAATATTGAAACTGAGCAAGTAAGGAATGGAGGTCAGTGGCCAACCATTGATTGGTCATGGCTTTGTTATTTGTTTAGTTCATGTTGTTAGTAGGTAATCACTACTTACCTGACCGGCTGATCTGTATGCTAAGGGTTTTTTGAAATCGATAAAGACAGCCCTTGCCTCAGATACACAGAAATATTTGTCATAGTTTATTTTCGCATAGATGGCATACCAGTGTTTTGTGGTTCACTTTTTGCTTTTGCCTCTGAGTGACATTAGTATTTCCGTCCCTTCCATCGCAAGATAGTGTAACACAAGGTCGGAAGGTTGGAACTGAAAAGCCAGCGCCCAATAGGAAGAGCACTCTGACCTACAAAAAATGCCTGAACAGCCCCGTTAGCATTCTCCGGTAGAGGCGCCCCAGGCGATTAGCAATAAACTAACCCCTTCTCAAAGAGAGAAAGTAAAGCCTGGGAGGGTAGACCTCTTAGCACTACACTGAATCACACTTCCGCCCCGATAGTAAAATCATAGGCCACCTTACTTAAATGGCCCAAACTCTGTCGGACTGATTGTTGGGAGTATACTCGACTTGGTATGAAAAAAACACCACGGGTACTGTTGACAAGATCTGCTTGGTCTTTTGGCTGAGAGCAAGGTGTGATATCTGTTTTGGTGCTGCGCTTTATCTTTTCTGTCGTCTGTCAATATCCTGGTGCTACCAGATCAGGCTGTCTGAAGATACCAGCTTCCTGACTGCACCAAACATTGATGCTATTGTTTTTTTCCTTTCCCTTTGCAAAACTGAATCATGTTCTGCAAAGCTAAAAACAAAAATAATTTTCCTTTAAAAAGCAACCAAACGAAATAAATATTTGAAGATATAAAGAACTTAAAGCATAAAATCTTTTACCAAAATGACCAAATTCGGCATGAAATAACCCGAAAAGAGTTGTCAATGAAGAAGAGGTCCTTGTAGATTAAGGCAATTTTTAGTTTTGTCCCAATCCAGAGTGTCTCTTTTTGGGGAGCTGGATTTTCTCTACATTAAAAACCAACTTTGTGTCTAACTCTCTCCTCAGGTAGGGGGGGGGGGGAGTAAATAGGACAATGTGTAGTGAATACAAATTTCGTTCTCGTGAAGTGCATGAAATTGGCATCTTTTCTCACTTAGTTCAATATTCCTTTCAGCCAAATTGCCCAATGTGTACATTTCTGCTTGTATAAAATTCATTCAGTGAATTATATAAATTACTAGAAGAATACCCGTTCCAGGACGGGTAAAATTTATTCTCCGAACAGAACCGTTTTGCACAACTTTTATGCCTCCTTATGAAGATTAAAATAAATATATAATCATACTAAACCTTATGTCTAGAATCCTTATCTCAATGTTGATCAAAATCCATTACATCATTTTGGTATTCTCAAATTTAAGACTTAAGCTTAAGAGGTCTTGAAATTCAGGGAATCTTGCTTAATTGGTGTCTAATGACTATGGATCAAATTTAATGCAAATCTGAAATATTTGAATTTTCAAATGAGAGGTCATGCCCATATTATGCTTCCCCCCCCAAAAAAAAACTACTTAAATGATCTAAAAAAACTGAAATTTGGAGATTAATGGATGTCTAATAACTGCTGTTAAAATTTCACACAAATCAGAGGTATCTGAATTTTCACTAAGG
>OY744515.1:81232190-81382190 GCA_963556195.1 Sepiola atlantica
CAAGAACGATTTATTGACTGTAGGATCTCTATTTTTTATCTCAATGTACAGCTTGATGCCATCTGCATATTTCAGTACCATGGCATTCTTTAAGTTGGCATCTGTCATTAATATATGCAACAAACAGAATGGAACTAAGACCCAACCCCTGTGGTAGACTAGATGACATCTCATATAGTGAAGAATGCTGTTCTAGAATCGTAACTATTTCTTTTGCGTGGTACAGAATTAAAAGCCTTAACATGGTCAATGACATCAACCCATAAGCTGCTATCAGTTGTCTGAGTGATGTCCTGAAGAAACTCTATAAGCTGATCACAAGTTTAGAATAGATCTGAATTATAAGGCTATGACTCTAGAGCTCCAGAAGTTTCAGGGTGTTTCTCTGGCACAGGATTCTATCAGTTTGGCGATACAACTCATGAGACTGACTGGACAATAGTGGACATAGGTAACGTACAGTCACCCGTTTTTAAACTAGGGAATGACACTTGTAGTTTTCTACTACTTCAGATTGGCACCATTGTTTCATGACACTGGTAGTTTTCTACTACTTCAAATTGGCAACATTGTTTCATGACACTGGTAGTTTTCTACTACTTCAAATTGGCACCATTGTTTCATGACACTGGTAGTTTTCTACTACTTCAAATTGGCACCATTGTTTCATGACACTGGTAGTTTACTACTACTTCAGATTAGCACCATTGTTTCATGACACTGGTAGTTTTCTACTACTTCAAATTGGCACCATTGTTTCATAACACTGGTAGTTTTCTACTACTTCAAATTGGCACCATTGTTTCATGACACTGGTAGTTTACTACTACTTCAGATTAGCACCATTGTTTCATAACACTGGTAGTTTTCTACTACTTCAAATTGGCAACATTGTTTCATGACACTGGTAGTTTTCTACTACTTCAGATTAGCACCATTGTTTCATGACACTGATAGTTTTCTACTACTTCAGATTGGCACCATTGTTTCATAACACTGATAGTTTTCTACTACTCCAGATTGGCACTATTGTTTCATGACACTGGTAGTTTTCTACTACTCCAGATTGGCACCATTGTTTTCTTGACAGTGGTAGTTTTCTACTACTCCAGATTGGCAACATTGTTTCATGACACTGGTAGTTTTGTCCTACTCCAGATTGGCACCATTGTTTCATGACACTGGTAGTTTTCTACTACTCCAGATTGGCACCATTGTTTCATGACACTTGTAGTTTTCTACTACTTCAGATTGGCACCATTGTTTTCTTGACAGTGGTAGTTTTCTACTACTTCAGATTGGCACTATTGTTTCATAACACTGATAGTTTTCTACTACTTCAGATTGGCACTATTGTTTCATAACACTGATAGTTTTCTACTACTTCAGATTGGCAACATTGTTTCATAACACTGATAGTTTTCTACTACTTCAGATTGGCACTATTGTTTCATAACACTGATAGTTTTCTACTACTTCAGATTGGCACTATTGTTTCATAACACTGATAGTTTTCTACTACTTCAGATTGGCAACATTGTTTCATAACACTGATAGTTTTCTACTACTTCAGATTGGCAACATTGTTTCATAACACTGGTAGTTTTCTACTACTTCAGATTGGCACTATTGTTTCATAACATAGATAGTTTTCTACTACTTCAGATTGGCACCATTGTTTCATGACACCGGTAGTTTTCTACTACTTCAGATTGGCACCATTGTATCATGACAGTGGTAGTTTTCTACTACTTCAGATTGGCACCATTGTTTCATGACAGGTAGTTTTCTACTACTTCAGATTGGCACCATTTTATCATGACTATGGTAGTTTTCTACTCTTTCAGATTGGCACCATTGTTTCATGACACCGGTAGTTTTCTACTACTTCAGATTGGCACCATTGTATCATGACAGTGGTAGTTTTCTACTACTTCAGATTGGCACCATTGTTTCATGACACTGGTAGTTTTCTACTACTTCAGATTGGCACCATTGTTTTGTGACATTGGTAGTTTTCTACTACTCCAGATGGCCACCATTGTTTCATGACACTGGTAGTTTTCTACTACTTCAGATTGGCACCATTGTTTCATGACACTTGTAGTTTTCTACTACTCCAGATTGGCACCATTGTTTCATGACTATGGTAGTTTTCTACTACTTCAGATTGGCACCAGTGTTAAGACAGAACTGAAACCACCATGTTTGAGAAGCATGTATGTAACACCGTCAATATGGGAAGAGGCATAATTGCGCTTATTTTTAAGGTGACTTCACAGCATTTCAGGTTTGAATTTCAGTTGTTGTATTTGAGGTTAGAGATGGTACGTTGTGGTTTTCAACAGTAAAAATTCCTGCATAGCACTCAGCAATGAGCTTTTCGCATTCCTTGGGACTGTTATTGATCCGGCTTCGGAGTGAGGTGTCTGCTTTAAATTCTTAAAATGATTTACTTATATTTTAAACAAACTTTATTTTTTAGGCTTTTATTGTTAGATATTTTAATTGCAATAAACTGATTTTAATATTGTTTCTAAATTAAACTTTTTTGTTAAAATAAGCGAGCCATCTATCTGCCTGCATTAAATACATTTCTCAAATATTTTCACAGCAAAATTCCTCCTGATGCTTGATGTTTTTAGATATGCTTTCAATGAAACAGATAAAACACTTGCTTTTCTTTCCTTTTTCTCCTTTTCTTTTTCCTTTTGTATTCCTTTTTCTTTCTTTTCGTTTTTCTTTTTCTTTCGTTTTGTTTTTGTATCTTTGTTTTTTTTTCTTTCTTTTTCGTTTTTGTTTTTCTTTTTTATCTTTTCGTTTTTTGTTTTTTTTCTTTTCGTTTTTGATTTTCTTTTTTTCTTTTCGTTTTTGTTTTTCTTTCTTTTCGTTTTTGTTTTTCTTTCTTTTCGTTTTTGTTTTTCTTTCTTTTCGTTTTTGTTTTTTGTTTTTTTCTTTTTGTTTTTCTTTGTTTTCTGTTTTTCTTTTCGTTTTGCTTTTTTTTCGTTTTTCTTTTTCTTTGTTTTCTTTTTTTATTTTCGTTTTTCTTTCACCCTTTTTTATTTCGTTTATCTTTTTTCTATTTCTTGTTTCTTTATTTTTCTGTTTCTACTACTACTACTACTACTACTACTACTACTATTTCTACTATTTCTTCTTTTTCATCTTCTTAATTTCCTTCTCCCGCTTCTTCTCTTGCTTCTGTTTCTTCTTTTTCTCCTTCTGCTTCTTTTTCTTTTCGTTTTTCTTTTCTTTTACTTTATTCCTTCTTGTTCATCGGCTTAAAGTATGCAGCCAACTTCTTTTTTCCTTTGGTTATTTGTGACTTCTTGATCAGCAGACAGATAATCAGTTTTGTATTTTACCTGGTTGTAAATTTGGAATTTAAACTGAGTACACCTACTTGTTTCAACTGCCTGGTTACATGTAAGCAATGTGTATTGCCATAGCAACAAGCCAAAGAGAGAGAGAGAGAGAGAGAGAGAAAGAAAGAAAGAAAGAATGGCCGGGGCAGCTGTACTTATATAATCTGTATATTTTTGCTATCCTTGTGAAAATATACAGTGAATCCCCATTCCTGAAATTAATGAACTATTCCAAAGGAAACAGTTTACAGTTTGTCAGTTTTGATGAAAGCAATTCTTCGTTTTCATATTCTACCTGAATGAAAACACCTGTACAAGTTGTTGATACACTTTTACTTCAAACCTGAAATGGAAGACTTACATGAAATCTGTTGCTAAGGTTACATGAGAAATGGATCATTCTACCGCTCTGATGCAATCCTCTACCTGTATAAGAGCCAGATACATCCCAAGATGAAGTAACTCTGTCGCATCTGGACATGTGCTTCTTGGAGCACTCTTTCTTGCTTTAAGGCTTGTTGCAGGGTCCGATCACCTAGTGAGTGTTTTGGCCGGATGCTTGGGCACTGCCACTATTTTGTTCTTACAACTAAGAAAGTAGACACAGGCAAATTACGGCAATGGCAAAGAAGAAAGGACAAACGCAGATGAACGGTTAAAAAGAATCGTTTATTTACCATAAAGGTAACAACGTAAGAAGGAAAGTTGAAATAATATGGATGGCGTTACTGGAAACAGGAAAGGCTGGAACGACAGGAGTGGCGTTACTGGAAGCAGGAGAGGCTGGAATGACAGGAGTGGCGTTACTGGAAGCAGGAGAGGCTGGAATGACAGGAGTGGCGTTACTGGAAGCAGGAGAGGCTGGAATGACAGAAGTGGCATTACTGGAAGCAGGAGAGGCTGGAACGACAGGAGTGGCGTTACTGGAAGCAGGAGAGGCTGGAACGACAGGAGTGGCGTTATTGGAAGCAAGAAAGGCTGGAACGACAGAAGTGGCGTTATTGGAAGCAGGAAAGGCTGGAACGACAGGAGTGACGTTACTGGAAGCAGGAAAGGCTGGAACGACAGGAGTGACGTTACTGGAAGCAGGAAAGGCTGGAACGACAGAAGTGACGTTACTGGAAGCAGGAAAGGCTGGAGCCACTGGGAGGAGCTGAAGCAGAGACTGTAGGAAGCTGGAGTAGGAGCCGCTGGGGAGAGTTGGAGCAGGAACAGCTGGGGAGAGCTGCAGCACACGTTGCTGGAGAGAACTGGAACAGGTGCTGTAGGAAAGAGCTGGAGTCGTAGGAGTGAGCTGGAGCAGGTGATAGGGTTGGAGCAGGAGACTGGAGAGACAGGCTGGAGTCAGGAGGATGGAGCAGGCAGCAAAGTGTTGATTGCATTATGAGTAGTTTATGTGTGGCTCTGAAAAGTGCCATTTGATTGCTGGTGCTGGTGTCTTCTTCTGCTTCCTGGCTCGACTACTGGTCCACACAAAACGGCGATCACATGAAGCAAATAAACACCTGAAATTAATTCCATGGGCGAATCAATCACGGTCAAAAATAATTGGAAAGTTATTTGACTGTGTTTACATAAATCCAGGACACTTCTCAGATGCTGGTATGTCGAATTATTGATAGAAAGCAATGTAGGAAGCTGAACTGTGTGCGATGGTAAAACCTAACCAATTTGTATCTTTCCGTTAAGCAGGAGGAGTCGAAATTTACCATAGCTGTTGCTGGTCCCTATTAGTGGAAAAGTACAAGGGCAAAGTTGTTCTGGGTTGTTTTGTTTTTTAGAGGCGTGGCTTTGGAGGAGGTGTATGAGTTCGTAATGTTTGTAAACATTGGGAGCGGTGAACGGATACCGCAACAGACTACAAAACCGACTTTGCAATCTAGTAGAGGAATGAGCTTTTCTTCTCGTTCCTACAGCCTCTTTCACACAGAAAATATGTTGCTAACCTCACTCTGCTGTATCATTATGTTCATGGTAGGTGCTCGACTGAGCTCCAATCTCTGGTACCCGTCATAAAACATTCACAGCAAGAACCCACCTAGCTACAACCAAAACAAAGAACTTTCCTCTCTCTTTCTCTGTACCAAAAACTAAACAGAATTCCCATGAACAGAGTTTCTTTCCTAGAACATCCCATTTGTAAAACAAAATACCACGAGGCTGCTTCCCAACCGACTACAACATGGTCGTCTTCACGTCTAGTGCAAACAAATACTTGTTGAGCCGTCCTCTTAAATAATCAATTCCTCTTAAGTTATCTTCTTCACATTCCACCCAGTGTTTCCAATCCTCTCATGATGGTAATCATCGTCCAACCAACAATCCTTTTAACCCTTATCCTCAAGAATCCCCCGGGCATTGATTAGTAAAAAACAAATGTAAATAGACGGTCCACAAAACATATTTTACGCTAATTGATATTTTTGTTTCAAACATCAATATTAGAGTGTTTCTGTGATACTATAGAGTGCTCCCAAGCCTCACGACCAGAACTACCGGAAGAGATTAGCTATAAAATGAATGACTGGTCGATTGTGCTACACAGATGAAGTAACGTCATGAACAATTAACTGTTAACAGCCAGAAGGTCAAGATGGCGAGTTTGGAAGGATGAGGAAAGCGGTCATCTCTGGTTTCCAGTGAGGGGAGTGAAGACAAAGTATAGGAAAAAAAAAGTAGAAGGGAGTTTGGGAAAATGAAGTAAATAAAAAGGATGCAGTTGGACTGAGGCAAAGAGAACGACAACATGGAACGATCACGGAGGTTGAGAGGAATTTAGCTCAGATGTAGGACACTAGAGATCGGTCTCCAATGACACTCACCCATGTCCGACAAGTCACTTGTATACAATGTCCGTATCTGTGTGTGGTTTTTATTATATATATATATATAAATAGTGGACTGTAACTTTGTAGCCCGGCCACCAACTACACTAGAATCCCAACACGGCCAATAATAAAATGAAGAAGAACCATAACGCATATGCTTGGGGTAAGGCAGTTGGTCAGAGGCGCAGATTTGCCTTTGAACCTTTCTTATAAAAAGTGCTTTATGCAAAATCCTTGCAAAGTGGGACCATGTTAACAGGTCATACACGTTGGAATGGTATGTTGACGTTTATATATAGTCTTGGAAGTTTTTCAACCATTAAAACTATATGGAGAAAAAAAAACACTTAGTCGCAAGTCCTTCGTTAGAAAACTACTTTGCTTGTAAGTCAATTAATCTTTTACAATCACTACACTTGTTTGCTTCTAATAATTTACGCTGGTCCTAATATTATTTGAGGGATCATCAGTTGTTTACCATGAAAAACTTTTTCAGGAATTTCAAAACAAAACAGTATTTCATCTCATGGCTTCCCAGCAGAGTTGATCAGACACCACTTTCCTTAAAAAAAAAACAAGAACAAAAACGTTCCGGATATCAGCTCTAGTTTTTTGCCCCAGATTAATTTTTTGCTAACCTATTTTGTTATTAAAAAAAATGTCCTTCTTACCTGTGTCGTTCGTCTGTGTCAAAGAAAAATGTATTCGTTATTTACAAAAAAATGCTGTATTTTGTAGAGTTCGGACGAATCCATGATACTATTTATTTTGTGTTTTATGTATTTATATTAATATTTGTTTAGTTTCATTAAAATTATTCAAAAATTAAATATATATATTTAATTTCTTTTTATTACACTGTGTTATATATATACGTTTATACATTTTCTACTGAAGATAGTTTTCTAAATCAATCTATCTTGATTAATTTGATATGATTTAAAGGCGCCAAGATGGCGGTTAATTGCCTGATTGAATTGTCTAAATATTTTATTTTGATCACCACTTTGTGTAATCATTCTTATTATTAAAGCAGGTATAAAATCTATTAATCTTAAAGTAACGCAAGCTATTCTCAGAAATTCGAACATAATGCTCCCATAAAAAGTATACACAGGGCAGGTACTATTTTAATGCAGCATACGAACGATATGAAAGGAGAAGGAATTTCTTTTATCAAATATTTTATAGATAAATATTTTAGCCTCAATTTTTATATCCAAATCAAGAAATGTAGCTTGTGTTCCTGTTTGTTCAGTTTAATTCTAACTCCTTTGGATATATCAAATGTTTTTTATTTCAAACTCCTTGTTAGCATTAATACATACAAGGTTGTCAATTAAATCGCCTGCAACCATGATATATATTAAAAATTTGAATTATTGAATAATAATTAAACCGTTAGAAAGCTACAATGTAATTTTTTTATTTTGATCTTAAATTTTCCAGCAATATACGCCTTCCTCAAAATTAAAAATCTTTGTAGGAAGACATAAAAGTGATGCAAAATTATTCTGTTCAGGGAATTAATTTCATCCGTCCTGGGACAGGTAGTCTTCTAGTTACTTATAACATTTAATATATTCTAATCCACATAAGAACAGGTTGTAGTGATTAATCACATTAATACAAAGCCAAAATAACGTTTCTCGAGTGTGACTACCAATAGGCAAAGAAATATACTTTATACTAGCTGCCCCATACCTGGCGTTGCCCCAGATTTTTTCTACTTTCAATTTTGTTTTATTTTTTAAATTATACCATTTTTTTTTTTTTAATCATTTTTTTTCTCAGATGTTGGAAATTAACTTTAATTACTACGTTATCGTTTGGCCATTAAATTATTAATTGAACCAAATTGTTATAAAAAATATAACTAATTATCTTATGGTAATGTTTTAATCTATTTATAAAATTATTGAATGTAAGTAAATAAGCCTTCAATCTTTTAATACATGAACATTTGCCAATAATTTTAAAGCCGGAAATGACCTTCTATTGAACAGTTTAAATGCTTTGGAATTACTTTAAAATTTCGAAAGGTCACAAGGTAATTCATTCTTTTTTCAACTATACGAAGAAAAGGAAATGTATTCTGGTGGATTTAATTTTGTAATTATTTTTTAAATAGGATTTTTTAAATTTCGTTTTTTTTTTTTACACAATTGCATTTTATTTTCAATATGTATTCAATTAATATTAGATAATTAAAAAAATAATTCACTGTGTAATCACAAAGCAAAACGGCATTTGTCAAGATTGAAACGATTGCTTTAATTTATGAAGAAATTTCGAAAATATTTAGTTATAATACCGACGGGACTTGAACCCGCAATCCCCATTTTTGTAGGCTGGTGTCTTATCCATTGAGGCATGGAGGCTGCACAATATAATTGGGTATTAACTAGATATAATAACAGTGTATTAACAAAAACGCTATCTTTGAGTTAAAAAGTACCTACAGACGTTGCGAATTAGTCTCTTTAAATGTATAATTTTGGCAATTTCAAAATCAATATTAACGCATTAATATTAATTATAAACCTGACTTACCTCGTATATTTCCTTCTCACTATACATTTGCAAGTATGATCATCATCATCATCATCATCATCATCATCATCATCATCAGGGTTTTCGATCACTCCTTAAGGGGGAGCCCATCCCTGGTTTGCTTCCACCTTATTGGTATCTGTCATTCAGGAGTTATGCCATAGTCGCCACGCTAGGCACTGTGGGTTGGCAACACTATTTGCCCATAGCTAGGTGTAGAGCTCATTCACCCTTTAACATACAGCGCCTGATGTTCCCAACGGGTCACCCATCTGGTATTGGCCAAGCTTAACGTCGGTTAACTTCGGTGATCTAACGGGAACTGGTGTGTCAATGTGATTATGCCATATAGTGTCTTCCCATGTGATTTATTATATTTTCTCCTTGAGAATGTACACCATAATCCTTTTTTGGGGATGGAGGAGCAATTTTTAAAATTTATTTAATATGTTTAAACCATCTATTAGTTGTTTTAGTGATGGATGCGAATAACAGACGTTGCAGATGATGTTCGGCAAAAAGAAAAAAGGGGGGTAAAGCACAGAGGATTTTAAAATTTCTCTGATTTTGTATTTTGGGCCACCCGGCATTCCATTTGTCCACTTGAGAGAATAATGTTTGAGGTTTCCTGCTGGGGTTATGGCTTATTCAAAGACTGTCAAATTTAATGGCTGTCAAGACACAGAACCCCCTGGACCGTAGATGTTTGTGTGTTCATAGATTGTTTAGAGATAGGCCCCTTTGAATGGACACTGGATGGATATTATCTCTAGTGGATATCTCAAGTAACCAGTCCTTGGGTGGTCGAATGGTGATTACTGAGAAAGACCAGAATCCAAGATTTCTTGTTAGGAATAAAAATATTCCAGGAGATGGGAAGGGGAGGGGTTAGAGCCGGCTATCTGGGCATGATACAGGCAGTTTGTTTTTCTGAGGGCTGATGGTCAATTGGGTCGGTGTGCCTCTCCAGGCAAGGTGGGCCCTTGGTGCTCTTAGCTAAAGGATTTTGCTGATTGGACTTATATCTTATTTGACCGGGATAAAAAATCACATTTTTCAAGTCTGCTATTCAACTAAGAAAATGTGTACCATTTATAATCTAAAAAAAAATGTTGTTTATAAACTGGGCTTATGGTTTTACTTGGAATAAGAATTCATTGTTGCAGCACTGACTGAGTCGAACGGCAACCTTGCACCAAGCACAATGAGCGGGACGATCACGGCCAGTGCAGTGAATACACTCATGCATATTTATAGTTGTATATTATTAAAGCATTAAAAAGTTAGTTTCAAATTGATTTAAAAGAGCGGAATTAAATAAAACAAACAATTTATGTGCATGTTTAACAGTGAATGTTAGAAATAATTATTACTTAAATTCTAAATTTCTTTCTTTACTTTTGATTAGAAAATATTTTATTTATTAAAAATAATGTATTTTTTCACCATTTTAGAATTGATACAATTTTCTACAGACAACAAACATGGCCTCCATTTGGAAACAATTCCCAGTATTATTTGAAGATTACTTACTTGTGTAGGACAATATTGACTCCTACTCCTAATTAATATCACTAAGAGAAAATAGAATGTGAGACAAGATAAAGTATTTTTTGATAAGATTGATTTAAAATAATTTTTTTTAACAAACATGGTTCAATTTGTGTCAGTTGTTTATGGCGAAACAAATTTAAATATTGAGCTGGTAGGAGTCAGACTATCATACATTGACAGATTAACAAAACGTTTATTTATAAGATATATTATTCCATTCCATATTACTATTTGAGAATTATTTACTGAAGTCAACAGAACAAAAAAAAGGGGTAAAAAAACAACTATGCAACAAATAAATGTTACCAAAGGCAAGATAAGTTACTTTTCTACCTACCTGGAAAAGCTTTTTAGTGTTTTAACTTATTTTAAAGCGTTTTTTTTTACTTCCAGCAAAAAGAGTTCACGTTAGAATGAAAGAAATAAAAATGGCGTGGGGGACCACATGATTCCTTGAGAATCGTCCAAAAATCGGAAATTAAACAAAAATACAGCTAATAAATTATACAGTTTGGTTGAACATAAGCTTCTTGCCTGATGGGTTACAGTTATTAGCTGTATCTTTTTTTATTTCATATTTTTGGGCGATTCTCGAGGCATCACCTGGTCCCCCGTGCCATTTTAATTTTAAAAATTCTAACGTGAACTCTTCGAACCTCCTTTTTTTTTCTTGACATACAAAATGCTTTAAAATAAGTTAAAACACTAAAAAGCTTTTTCAGGTAGGTAGAAGAGTAACTTATCTTGCCTTTGGTAACATTTATTTGTTGCATAGTTGTTTTTTACCCCTTTTTTGTTCTGTTGACTTTAGTAAATAATTTCCTATTATTTTCATGAAACAAAATCAATAAGCTAGAAGTTCAAAATTTTATGATAGAAACATCACTTTTCTCAGAGGACACCAATAGCTTGAAGTTGTCAGTATAGATCAAATAACTTATGTATATTATTATTATTTGTTTGTCCTTGGGCATCTCCCCTTTAACAATCTTAATTCAACTGTTAAAAAAAAAAAAATTTAACTCTTAGTACAGTATCGATATCCAGATCAAATTCTGTTAAATATTTCATTTGACAACTCCCAAAAGTGCTCCCTCAATTTCTCCCTCCTACCACTTTCTCTGAATTCATCCAGCCTCATCTTAAACTGATCCACGCTATTGCTGTTCTTAATCTGATCTGGCAACTTATTCCAAAAACATATTACTCTGTGAGCAAAAAAACTTAACTGGTTAACAGATCTAATTTTTGAAAACTGCCTTGACAATAACCTCCCAGATCTAGGAGAAATACTAAAAAAATGCCCACCATAGTTAGAAATGCCATTAATTATCTTGAAAGTCTCAATCATATCACCTCTCATTCATAGTCATTCATGGTCAATCCCAATTTGTCCAATCTCTCCCTGTAACTGCACTCCTTTACTTTACTTATTAATTTTGTCACTCATCTTTGTACGCCTTCAAGTTTCAATATTACATTCCAATTTTCATGTCTAGTCGCTGGAGCCCAGGCCTGGGTGCAGTATTCTATATGAGGTCTTATTTTAGAGCTTTATATATCCTTAACACAACAAACGTTACTAAGAATAAAGGATGTTTGTAAATCTCCTGTAGCCTTAATGAGGTTACAATGACGGTCCAAACTTCAGAAGGAACTCCTCTTTAAACAACACCGTACTAAATACAGACAAATTTCCAACCATATATATTCTATAACTACATAACTCAGAGTACTTTAATAAGTATATTTTATCTTAATCAACAGAGGTATAACATTATTTTGGGGTATGCGTTCATGCTTGACATTCATCAAAAATAAATTTTATTTCAGTTTATGTATAACTTGCAAATTATAGAAATACTAGCAGGGCTACCCGGCGTTGCTCGGGGTCATGAAAACACAAAATAGAAGAAAAATAGCGTGTGTAACATCTTTATATTAAAATTTTATTTTAGTTTATGTATAACTTGCAAATTATAGAAATATAACTAATATATTTCAGTGATAACTGATATATTTTAGTAAAAAAAGTTTTGTTTTCATATTTTACTGTCGTAGTCTGGTTTGTAACATTAGTCAAAGTGTCTGCTTGTTTGGATACCTTATTGGGACATGGGTTCTTGAAACTCCACACACAAAACGATATCCTAACAATTGCAACTTTAAAGTTAACTAAATGAAACTATCTTACATCATAGAAGGAATCATCATCGTCATCATCTTCACGTCCGTTTTATATACTGGCATGTGTTGGACGGCTTTTAAAAAATTGACTTCCAAACTAGCCTATCTTTAGCCTGGTCTTTATTTATCTCCTTTTGTCTCAAGTCCATTTTTATCACTTCCTCCTATGTTTTCCTTGGCGTTCCCCTTTGAACTTGACCTGTGACCTTTACTGTTCTACAACTACTGACTCAAGAACTCGCATCTATTCTTTCAAAGTCTCCAGTTCTGCACACATCTCCCTATACTGTCCAAATTTTTCAATCTTTCTTCTGACCTCACCAGATCTAAGCCTGTCTTTAATACTCGCGTTACACATCCATCGAATCATTCTCATATCATTTCTCTCCATGCAACTCATGTCCTCAACCCTCACTGTCCAGGTTTCACTTCCATACATCATCACACTGCATACACATGCCTGATAGGTTCTTCCCTTAGTCGGCAGTGGTAAACGAAAATAGGTTTCTTTTCTGAATTTGAATAAAATGGATAGTTTTTCAAGAGAGCAAAAACTGTAAGGTATTGGCCCCCTGACTTTGCGGGTGCCACATATGATAGTGTGTAACATTTCTCAAATGGTCATTCATTATTATGATTGTGTTACGGAACCATTAACTATGTTGAGGATGCCATGTTACATAAAACTGAAAATCAGGACTCGTTTTTCTTTGGTTGGTGAATTCTCCTAGCGTTTTTCTAAGTATCTTCTTCCACAGGATTGATCACAAATGAAGACTCGAAATCCAAACGATTTCACGTTGCTTTTCTTTATTGCTAGTATATGCCGACATTAACTTATTCCAACACTCGTTTTATTTATGTACTGTGGGTACCCCTCTGATCCTCACCAGAGTAGCGACATCTTATATACAGTGCTTGATGCCTTCTCAGACAGAACTTAAGATTATATAAAAAGATAATTTTTTTTTATACTTTTACCATGGTTTCATGTGCTCTAGTGTGATCTTCAGATGGTCTAAACTCTGAAATTATAGTCGAATTCACTAGTTGTTATCATTCACCATTTTTTTTTTTACTTCTGGGTTGAAAGTCAAAAAATCGGGAAATAGTAACAAATAGTGAATTTGATTTCAACTTTGAAGATTAGATCGTAAGTGCATAGAAACCATGGTAATGGTACAAAAGAGAAAATTTATCTTTTCACGTGATATGTATCATGTTTTCTTTTGATTTACAAAGTTTTGGTGTTTGCCATCTAATCAGAGATACTACCTATTAAACTGATAAAATATTTACTATTTTGGAAATTTTATATATGGAGGTGAGGGAGAGAATTTAATGGTTAGGGTGTTAGGACTGGTGGGTGATGTTTGCATATGGTGGAGTAGGAGTGCTAGAATTATGCTGAGTGTGTTCTTGTAAAGTACCTTTTCTTGGAATCATTCTGCTAGTGGTTAAATTTTTATTGCTTTGAACTTTTATCTGGGGTCTGAGAATTCTATTCCTGGGTTAAGATTAAACAGTGTGGACACAGACATATACACATATATATATCAGGTCGTTACAAAAATAAGGGCTACATGAAGCGTTGGGGTTTAAAAAGTCATTTTAACACAGAATTTGTAGTTTATTTCGGGTAAATTTTAACATATATAATAATTAATGTGTTCTCAATAATAATTTGTAAATGTTTTCAGATAGTATTTTTGAAGTATACAAAACCCTCAATGATTAACATGTCAAAACATGACCGTCACCTTATGTTGCATGAGTGTTGCATGAGTTCAAACTTCTGCCAATATCAATAGAACGGAGAGATGGATCACTGGTGCAATAATTTATTTCGAATCTATAGTCTGGTCAAGCATCCAAGCGAGGTGATTACATTTTTGAAAATGAAAAAAAAGAGAAATTCGCACTCACCATTTCAATATACATATAGAGAGAGCGACACCATATTTAATACATATCTTGAGAGAGGGGGAAATTAACTATTTAAGACGTAAATTGAAGGAGAGGTGAGTGACAACATTTAATATATATATATACACATATATACACACACATATATATATATATATATATATATATATATATATATCTTAATTTCCCTTAATTATGTGACAGTTTCCGTTGGCCAAGTGGATATGACGATTGCTTGCAGATTCTAGGCTGACTCTGTGAACCAGGTTCGCGCCTCCCGACCGTCTGAAATTTTTACTTTCCTGCACTGATGAGAGCAATAAGCTTGAAACGCTAGCATCTGTAGGTATTAATAATTTAATATTAATTTATAAATATTATATATATATATATATATATATATATATATATATATATAGTCTTGGAAGTTTCTCAACTATTAAAACTATATTAAAAAAAAATAACCTTAAGTCTCAAGTCGTTCAGTGGAAAATCACTCATGTAAGTTAATTTAACTTTTACAGTTATTATATTAGTTGATCCCTTAAATAATGTTAAAAGCAATCAGTTGTTTACCTTGAAAAACTGTTTTGGGAATTTAAAAACAAGACAGTATTTAATTTCATGGCTTCCCAGCAGAGTTGATCAGACCCCACTTCCCTTAAAAGACAAAAACATAAACGTTCCATATACTAAACCTAAGTTTTGTTCCGTATAAATGTTTTGCTAACTTATATTAGTTGTTAAAAAAAAAAGTCCTCCTTACCTGTGTTGTTCGTCTGTCTAATAAAATTTATCCGTTACTTACAAAAATGTTGCTGCATGTTAAAGTGTGTAGACGAATCCATTACACTACTTTTTAGGTGATTAATGTATTTTTAGTTTTAGTTTTATAGTAAAAATATAAAAAATATCAACATATCAAAATATTAAAAAAATGAAAAAAATTTTAATTATATATATATACATATATATACTTTTAGTCCTTTTTTCTCCCCCCTCCTCCTTCTCCGTCTCCTCCTTTGTTGTTCAATTCCTATTCAATATATATATATATATATATATATATATATATATATATATATATATATATAATAAAACAAACGTCTCAAAATCTAAACAGAACCGAAACAAACAAAAAGCTCAACTGGATCAAAATATATAAATCATAATAAAATGTACTTAGCTTTAACACTTCAATGTTGTGTTTTTTTTAACTTGCAATTTAGAGTCGCATGCTAATTTGTTGAAAAATCAAGTCAATCCCCCCCCCCCCCTAAAGGCTGCAAAAGAACGTTTAAACACAAATGCGAAACGTTTTGTCTATGGGATTAAAACGATCATTGAATTTAAAAAACCATAAAAAAAGAAAACAAATGACATCGCTGAGAGAGGGAGAGAGAGAGAGAGAGAGAGAGACAGACAGACAGACAGACAGAGACTGTAACCCTCTCCCTCCCTTATCTCTTCTTGTTAGCAGGTGATGTTAGTTTAATTTAAGAGTTTTGTTTTTTAATAATTTACTCGTTTTTTTTATTAAATCACTTTATTTAATTACTGATAATACCAACAAAACTATTTCATATATATAGCAAAAATAGGACAATGAAATTACAAAATAATAACACCAAACTAATTTATTATAGTTATGAAAATTAGACATTCAAAGAGTTGTTTTTGGGATTGTCTATACTATATCTAGAGTATTTCAAAATATTATGTTTTTTTTTTTTAAATTTTTTATCATAGTTCACCCCAAACAAGGCAGGACGTCACTGTAGACGTAAGGGGCTACTGAGAATTAGGGAGTAAGATTTGGGGGTCATCCTAAGTTGTGAGCTGTACAGCGCGATGTCTGTTTACATTAGTTTTAAATTTCGGCATGTCAGTAGAGTCAGGGAAACAGGGAGCAGCTTTGGGATGAGTTTTTAGGGTGATGTCAATCATTACAGTTTCTTCCACAAAGTAAGTTAAGTTCAAGTCCACATTCTTTTCATTCATTTAAATCATAAACAAGTAATCCAATGAAGAAAGCGAGTTTCACGTGCTAAAAACCTGATCTTTAGACCAGCTCATTGGGGCGGGGGGGCACTGGTATGTTTTGGTCTGAGGCTCACAAGCAAGTAAATCGGGTCCTGCTTGTGTAACCAACATTCTTTCACACTGATTTGTTCTGTAAAAAAAAAGTTTTTTTTTAAATGCCCATTCGTGTCATTTTTTTCCCATTTTTATTTTTAGATTGTTATAAAATTTCTTCACAAAAGAATATCATTTTTCCAATTTCCGGTTTTTTAACAAACTTTCTGATTGGCTGAATGTGCAAAGCAAAGCCCACCTGATTTTTTTTGTTTACTTATATACTTACATTTAATCTGCCTGACATTCCACAAATTGTCTAAATTATATTGACTTGATTCTCGGCTCGTCTCACACCTACATCTATCTCTGCCCCCTTACACTCCCAAATTGGCAAAAATTGCATCTTTCACAAATATCTAAGAAAATGCACATGAGTTTAATCTCTAGAATCCTACAAAAGTTGTGATTAATGATTATCTATATAATAATATGCTAAGACATTTAATGTCGGTACATACGTTATCACTTAAAATTCAATCAAAAAGAATTAGGACACTATCCAAAATTTCTTTTTTTGCTTGCTCTCTCTCTCTCTCTCTCTCTCCCACTTCAACTACGGGTTAAATAATAGTATTACTGCTTGTGGTGATATTTCCTTTTGTTTATAATTTTCTATTCAAATTTTGACTTTTATATTTAGTTCTATTATCTTTGACTTTTAATAGAGAGAAAGAGTGACTGAAGCGAGTAATAGACACAATATGAAATAAGAGAGGGGGAGTCAAAATACATACAGTGAGAGAGGGTGGGAGTGATAGACAGGACCGGAGTAAGAGATGGGTAACTTGGAGAATGAATTCCAAATTAGAACAATTGAAATGGATTTTTTTTAAACATAACGCAATCCCAAAATTAAAGAATTTTTTAGTTTTTTGTGTGATTAAAATATATAGGAAAAAAAGACTTTAGGGAAACAAACGTTGATTAAGTCAGCTTTAGTACAATAGATAACAATTCTGCATAACATAACATTAGCATATTTACTGTAGTTACCGAGGATTGTTATCTGAAGAAGCACCAAGATTGTTTGCAGCCTTTTTCAATAACAAGATTTATTGATGTTAGCTAGTACATTTTAGTAATTCCTTTTCTACACAGTAACGAGTAGCATTAAAAGTTGAGTTTTTCTTTTTAACTCATTGTTATTTTATCAACTTGGTGACTATAGCTGTGTAAAATAGGCTCAAAATCGTTTAAATTATGAAAATAGCATCAGTGGTTCAAAAGTTATAACAATTTAAAGTGCCAAAATTTGTTTTTCGTTGAACATTTTTCTTTAATAATCCTTTTAAAAAATGGGGCAAAATATGGACCTCATCATTTCAAGAAATTCAGTAATTTTCCACCATTTATTTATTTCAGCTATTCTTATGAAACTTGGTATTCTTATGTAAAATTATGTGCTCTTTCTGATTATGGGGTCAGATTTTATGTATCTCTTCACATTAAACCATGAATTATAAATTAAATTTGTAAATTTCAAAGTTTTTCAAACTGGCACATTGTATCATACAGATTGTGATGTATTTCAATACAGCTTTAATTTCTTTTAAGTCACTACATAGTGTCTGTATAACAGTAACCGCACTATTAATATCTGTTTTAAAGAAATTGTGTTATTCGAGAACAAAACCATTTTTTTAAAGCATTATACTGCATTAAAATGATTCTTTCAGCAAGGTTGCGGCAGGTTAGTTGCAGGGTTTCACAGTAAGGTGCTGCATATTATTTCCTCCATAATATAAGATTGGATTAAATTGTAACCTGAGTACTGCCACCCGTACTCTAAGTCTGGGTGGCAATAGTACCCTCCCCAAGAACATGGTTACATCTAATATTTAACTAAAACGGTTACACGTTATTCAAACGCTATCATATGAGAAAAAAATAAAATAAAAATCCAAAATGAACATTTTTTTCCAATTTACAAGTTTGTTTGTTTTTGTTTTTTTCATGATAATAAAAAATGTAATGCTTTACTTTGTTTTATGTTTTACATTTGGCCGGCCGGACAGACGAACAAAATCTATATTTATATAAGATAATAAAAATAAAAATGAAAATTGAAAAGTATTGAATTCTCTGAACAGAACAGTTTTTCACCACTTCTATGTCCCCCTACGAAGATTAATATCAAGATATGATACAAAACATTATGTTTAGGATTCATATTCCAATTTTGATCAAAATCAATGACAAGATTTTGAGTCTAATGACTATGAATGAAATTCAATGCAAATCTGAAATATTTGAATTTTCAAATAAAAGGTTCTGTCTATATTATGGCCCCTAAAATCCCTTTAAAATACTTCAATGAAACTGAAATATGAAGAATATTCACTAATTGATGTCTCATACCTCTTACGATTTTACAAAATCAGAGGTATCTGAATTTTTAAAAAGAGCTTCCACCCCCTTTGCATAAAACTAAGTTAAACTAAATATAGTCCACATTACCCACCCTTACGCCTAGTAGGTGTTTTCCTAAATTAATAATGATCTTTTATTTAGTTAAAGTGTCAATCACGGTTCATATAAATGCACACACAAATATATATGTTAGTAGTAGTACTCAATGCTCGGCTCTACTCACGTTTTTTTCACTCCCCCTGTTGGAGTAAATACTTAAAATCTATACACAATGCATATTATATCACCTTATAATATATGTGCATGTACATTAAATAATAATATAAAATATATGACTTTATATAGATAGAGATAAGAGTAGATATATTTTTGATCAAATTTGAATTGGGGGGAGGGGACAATGAATGGGTGTACATAATTTTGTTGTAAAACATGTTTGGTAAGAACATTTATCAAAATCGACTTTTTATTTTGTTTTGCTTTGTAAATCAAAGTTTATTTTCAAGTTTTTAATTTAAATTTTTTTTATCAATTTTGATATTAGATTTTTGCAAATTTAAAAATGTCCCTTTTACTCCAGGTTATTTCTTTCATTCCCCTAATTTTAGGAGGTTTCAAAAAGGCAATTCCTACCTGTCCTATTCTAACGTTGATCCTGCAATCATCCCTTTCCATTTTCTTGATTTCTGGTCCCCATTTGCCTATGTTATACTTCATATAACAAGCAGTAAAGTTTGCTATGACAAAATTATCGATTAAAAACGATAGCTGTGACAGGTGGCGACACCTTCAATGTCTACTATATTAGTACAGGCTTTTCTTTTTTTCTCTTTTTTCTACCTTTTCTCTTGTTTCTTTTTTCTACCTTTTCTCTTGTTTCTTGTTTCTTTTTTCTCTTGTTTCTTTTTTCTACCTTTTCTCTTGTTTCTTTTTTCTACCTTTTCTCTTGTTTCTTTTTTCTACCTTTTCTCTTGTTTCTTTTTTCTACCTTTTCTCTTGTTTCTTTTTTCTACCTTTTCTCTTGTTTCTTTTTTCTACATTTTCTCTTGTTTCTTTTTTCTACCTTTTCTCTTGTTTCTTTTTTCTACCTTTTCTCTTGTTTCTTTTTTCTACCTTTTCTCTTGTTTCTTTTTTCTACATTTTCTCTTGTTTCTTTTTTCTACCTTTTCTCTTGTTTCTTTTTTCTACCTTTTCTCTTGTTTCTTTTTTCTACCTTTTCTCTTGTTTCTTTTTTTTACCTTTTCTCTTGTTTCTTTTTTCTACCTTTTCTCTTGTTTCTTTTTTCTACCTTTTCTCTTGTTTCTTCTTTTTTTTTTACCCTTTCTCTTTTCTGGTGCTACCAGATCAGGCTGTCTGAAGATACTGGCTTCCTAACCTAAAATGCACCAAACATTGATGTTATTTATTTTCCTTTCCTCAATCATGTTCTGCAAAGACAAAAATAAAAACAACATTTTTCCTCTACAAAACAACCAAACCAAACATCACAAATAAATATTTGAAGATATAAAGAACTTGAAACATAAAAACTTTTACCAAAATGACCGGATTCATCATTAAATAACCCGGAAAGGATTGATATGCAGTAAAACAAAACAACCAAACCAAACCAAACACCATGAATAAATATGTGAACATATAAAAAACTTGAAGCATAAAAACTTTTCACCATACTACAACTAATGTTTTGGCATTAAATGACCCATAAGAGGTTGATATGCCGTAAAACAAACTAAACCAAACCAAACAAATTACCTTTTCTCGTTTTTTGTTTTTGTTTTTTTTAGCTTTCCTCTTGTTCCCTTTTTTCTTTTTTAGTAGTTTGAAAGATTAAATCACAAAAGCAGTCCTTAACCAGCATTTTTCTCTATCAATCTGTATTTATATGGCTATCGATTTTCACCTAGATATCTCAATTACGCAGTGTAAAACGGGGAATCCCAATAAATTGTTAATTGAAAGTAGTTTTTTTCATTTCACACTTTCAAAATTTGTTCATTAGAACAATCATAAATTCTGAAACATTCAATTTGTAGATGCGTCCATGCATCTATATAAGAAGCTTTGTATGTTGGTCACTTAGTCATGCTTCTTCATGTTTAAATTTATATTAGTATTTTCTTTTTAGACCCGTCTTTGCATCTCTAGAAGAGTTGCTGTCTGTTGCTTTGTCAAGCTCAAGTTTGTAAAAAGCGTTTTCACCGTTAAATGTGCAGATAGAACAGGCACATCTTATTTTAGATTCGTTTTGTACGCAGACATGAAATGAATAAATCCCCCCCCAGAAAATAATTCATCAACATTTAAATTTTCTGCTTCCTTCGTCGACGGCCAGCACTCGGGGCCGTACAAAGCAGCAGTAAAAGTTTGAAACATAGATATTTTATACTAATTGACATTTTTTTGTGCTTCAGATATTAATATACTTATCATATATCACCTTTTAAGTATAACACCGACCAAATAAGCATTAGAATTCTCAGTTTCAGAGGAGCCATATTATAGGTTAGTATGAAGGTGGACTTAATCCGCATCAAATCACTGCAAACCTCGGGATTCTAATTTCTACTGTTAATCGAGTGATTGTCCAATTCATCAGAGAGGGGGAAAATAATTAGTATTATCTCGTCTAGGTCGATCAGCATCCTCTGACAGCAGTCTTCGTTATTAATGATAATAAAAGTGTCTATTTACTTCTTTCATGTCTGTGCACATTTCTATAAGAGGCTCTGTTTGTTGATCAATCGTTCACACCCAGGTGTGAAATAGCATTTCGTCAGTCTGTCACATTTAAGTTTGTAATAGTATTAAATGTAAGACAATGGAGATGCATGAGAACTCAGATCTGGACAAAGTATATCTGGATGGTGAAGCTATTGAGATTGTCGAAGTTTTGTTACCTTGGTGATATCATTGGAGCACAGGGTGGAGCAGGTGTTACTAGTCTGATTGCATAACTTAGGAGTGGATGGTGTAAGTTCAGGGAACTTCTGTCATTACTAACTAGCAGAGCGTTACTACTGTTAACCAAGGGAAGAGTCTCTCAGGCATGTGTACGCAGTGTGATGATGTATGGAAGTGAAACCTGGCTAGTGATGGTTGAGGATATGTGTTGCATGGAGAGAAATGACATGAGAATAATACGATGGATGTGTAATGTGAGTCTTAAAACAGGTTTAGTTTTGATGACCTCGGAGAAAGATTAAATCTGGACAGTTTTGGGAGATGCGTGCAGAAGAGTAGACTTCGATGGTATGGCCATGTTGAAAGAATGAATGAAAGTTCATTGTGTTAGGCTGAAGAAAATATGGGAGGAAGTGACAAGAATGGACTTGGGAGAAAGAGGAATAAATGAAGTCCTGGCCAGAGATAGGTTAGTTTAGAAGTCAATTTCTTAAAGCCGTCCAATGCATGCCAGCATGTAAAACGGACGTTAAACCAAATATGATGATGATGAAGTAGTTTGCGTATCTCTATGAGAGTAGTATTTGTCGATCCGTCTATCACATTCAAGATTGAAATAGCATTGTAGTGACGGCTAGAGTTAATACTCTTTTGAGAAGAAATTATTTATAGGCGAGTGTTATTCCGTTGGGCCTAGACCCTGGTAGACATATGTAAATCCCCAAAATCTTGATGCATATACAAGATCTTGCAACAACTCTTGTACCAACACATGGTCGAGAATCAATACCAGAATTAGCTCACAGTCGTCGACCTACTATTCTACAGAGACACCTTTGAGAACGTTGCCTAACAGAAAAGACATCATGGAGAAAAACTAAAGCACATAGCTTTAACCTTTATATGAGTAACTTTATGCATTCTACTGTGATTGGAAACAATGTATTTAATTGTATGTGCAACCAATATATATACATGTCTAATTTATTGTTTTCAGTTCGCTCTGCATAAATGTTATATTCTTGTAAACCAACAGGTTATTACATTCATTTATTTTCTATGGGTGCATTACTACTAAAGTGATACACAGCCTCTCTACAAGTTACATTTTTTTAGGATACCCTAAAGTTAATATTACCCCTTATATCTTATTCATTTAGTGGTAAATTTATAATGAAACGTGTTGGTCTTTAGAGCAAAGTTATAATTTTTTTCTAAATAATTTCAAATATTAATAACAAATGGAAATTATGGCATCCTTGAGGTTGAGCAGGAATCTTTTGAGATGCTCGCAGTCTGAGTCGGAATCTTTTGAGATGCTCGCAGTCTGAGTCGGAATCTTTTGAGATGCTCGCAGTCTGAGTCGGAATCTTTTGAGATGCTCGCAGTCTGAGTCGGAATCTTTTGAGATGCTCGCAGTCTGAGTCGGAATCTTTTGAGATGCTCGCAGTCTGAGTCGGAATCTTTTGAGATGCTCGCAGTCTGAGTCGGAATCTTTTGAGATGCTCGCAGTCTGAGTCGGAATCTTTTGAGATGCTCGCAGTCTGAGTCGGAATCTTTTGAGATGCTCGCAGTCTGAGTCGGAATCTTTTGAGATGCTCGCAGTCTGAGTCGGAATCTTTTGAGATGCTCGCAGTCTGAGTCGGAATCTTTTGAGATGCTCGCAGTCTGAGTCGGAATCTTTTGAGATGCTCGCAGTCTGAGTCGGAATCTTTTGAGATGCTCGCAGTCTGAGTCGGAATCTTTTGAGATGCTCGCAGTCTGAGTCGGAATCTTTTGAGATGCTCGCAGTCTGAGTCGGAATCTTTTGAGATGCTCGCAGTCTGAGTCGGAATCTTTTGAGATGCTCGCAGTCTGAGTCGGAATCTTTTGAGATGCTCGCAGTCTGAGTCGGAATCTTTTGAGATGCTCGCAGTCTGAGTCGGAATCTTTTGAGATGCTCGCAGTCTGAGTCGGAATCTTTTGAGATGCTCGCAGTCTGAGTCGGAATCTTTTGAGATGCTCGCAGTCTGAGTCGGAATCTTTTGAGATGCTCGCAGTCTGAGTCGGAATCTTTTGAGATGCTCGCCGTCTTAGCCGGAATCTTTTGAGATGCTCGCAGTCTGAGTCGGAATCTTTTGAGATGCTCGCAGTCTGAGTCGGAATCTTTTGGTATGCTCGCCATGTTAGCCGGAATCTTTTGGTCTGCTCGCCGTCTTAGCCGGAATCTTTAGGAATGCTCGCCGTCTTAGCCGGAATCTTTAGGAATGCTCGCCGTCTTAGCCGGAATCTTTAGGAATGCTCGCCGTCTTAGCCGGAATCTTTAGGAATGCTCGCCGTCTTAGCCGGAATCTTTAGGAATGCTCGCCGTCATAGCCGGAATCTTTCGGAATGCTCGCCGTCTTAGCCGGAATCTTTCGGAATGCTCGCCGTCTTAGCCGGAATCTTTCGGAATGCTCGCCGTCTTAGCCGGAATCTTTCGGAATGCTCGCCGTCTTAGCCGGAATCTTTCGGAATGCTCGCCGTCTTAGCCGGAATCTTTCGGAATGCTCGCCGTCTTAGCCGGAATCTTTCGGAATGCTCGCAGTCTTAGCCGGAATCTTTCGGAATGCTCGCAGTCTTAGCCTAAATCTTTCGGAATGCTCGCAGTCTTAGCCTGAATCTTTCGGAATGCCTGCCGTCTTAGCCGGAATCTTTAGGAATGCTCGCCATCTTTGCCGGAATGTTTAGGAATGCTCGCAGTTTTAGCCGGAACATTTAGGAATGCTCGCCGTCTTAGCCGGAATCTTTAGGAATGCTCGCCATCTTAGCCGG
Source organism: Sepiola atlantica (assembly GCA_963556195.1). Taxonomy (NCBI): domain Eukaryota; kingdom Metazoa; phylum Mollusca; class Cephalopoda; order Sepiida; family Sepiolidae; genus Sepiola; species Sepiola atlantica. Next base: position 81,256,810 of record OY744515.1, read on the forward strand.
AATCTTTCAAATCTGAGGAGTCATAGCCAGAACATTTTCGAATTTTTTTTACATACTTTCCACTTAGCAGCCCTGGTCTGAAGTACAGTTTTGAAAACTGTTAATCTCATTTTTTTTGTGTGGTTCTCTTGCTTTATCACTTGCCCTGTGGACTGAATTAGCCATTTATTTAAGGAGATTACCTGCACAATGTCAACAAAATAACAGTGAGATACATAATACATCGTCGGAAATAAATTCCAATATTTAATGTATAATGTGTTCCTTAGATTATGGTTTACAATCATTTATCGTCGGGCTAGGGAGATGAGTTATTCGTACAAACAACGCTTTCTTTTGTGTATCAAAACAAGAAACTGACAACAATTTTTTTTTAATAAGTTAATTTTATGATAAAAGTTTTAGATCAATTAAAATCATAATCAAAATTTGGTTGAAAAATATGTAAAAAATATCGTTCAAAATGAATATTTTACTGGTAAGAATGGAACTTTCATCTTCATTTCTGACATTTATTAATATTTGGGTCTTTCAAAAATTGAATTTAATAACGAAAACAACCATGGGTCCCGCTAGTTTTTATAGATACAGAATAAGTGAAATAAAAAGTTTGTAGAAAAGCCTTAACATAATTCTATAGACACCAAGCAGATCTTATGGGAAGCAGCAGCAGCAAATGTTGTTTTTATGTATCGACTCTTGATTGGGCAACATCTCCAATCAGCAGTTTCTTTCAGCCAATCAGAGGTGCCAAAATTTTGCGCATAATATAAAAACTTTAGCATACAGCTTTCTTCTTCTTTCTTTGGCAAAGTTATCCAGTCGCGAAATGTGTCTATATTCAATGTTAATGATAAATAAATCAAATAATACAAAAAGTCCAATCAAAGTTCCAAAATCCCGACATGTGCAACCCAAGTCAAATCAAAGTTCGTTGTTTAATTAGAAAACCCGTTAAATCCGAATTGAGCAAAATAAGAATGAATCCCCGTCGCATCTTGCCAGCAGAGCGAAAAAAATAAGTAATCTTCTCTCCCCAGCGATTCAACCAGACATGACAAATCCCTAACGAACAGAAGGCGATATTAAATTGTCTACATCTCAGAATGACTTTAATATATCTGAAATTATGTCTGTGTTACTTCCTGTTTAAGTGTGCTTGATGGGCTCAACAAAGAAAGCAACATACAACCCCGCCATCCACCCCACCCAGATTAGATTTTCCCTGTCTGGGTCTAGTGAGAATATTCTATGTCAAAGGGGAAGGTGTTAAGAAGTTAAAAGAAAAAGAGAAGGGAGTTAGGAAATATAGGTCAGATCGTGTAATCACGTAAACATCCAAAATTATTACTAAAAATCTAGGTTACAGTAAAAACCGATTTCACAAATCTCGCCCTATCAAATCTAGAATATTTATGAAATTAAAAATTACGAAGTTATTAAACTCCAATAATTTTATAGTTTAATGTAAGATTTAATTTTATCAGGTTAGAAATTATTAAATTGTTTAATAGTTTAATTTAAGATTCAATCCTATCAGCCCAGGAATTCCAACTCAAGGTTTAACTTTCCCCAATTAAAAAGTTTAACTTGCCTTAAGGTTTAATTTTTCCCAATTAAAATTTAATTTTCCCAATTACGAAGTTATCAAAATAATTAGAACTTAATAATTTAATAGTTTAATTTAAGATTTAATTTTATCAGATTAGGAAGTTTAATTTAAGGTTTGGTTTGCCCAATCAAGAAGTTTAACTTAAATTAGGGTTTAATTTTTCCTAATTAAAAAGTTGTAAATATATTTAAGGTTTAATATTTCCTAATTAAGAGGTTGTAAAGATATTGTAAAGATATTTAGAGACTGAAAATTTAGGTGTATAAACTTTTACAACCTCAGAGTCTAAATCCTTTAGGCAAAGAAGATTAAAAAGGACCCATCTCGAAGACTGGACACCCCCGGTTTCATTGCTCGCCCAAACAGCTACGGCAAGACTGGTGGTGGTTTCCATATTGCATATTTGAATTTCCTTCCATGTCGACATTTGGAGACTAATTCACTTCTAGAATTTATCAGATTTAAATGTTTAGGTGCAATAGCTATCATTACGGCTTCAGAATTGCATAGATCTGGATCCTGGGCTGTGGGAGTTTGATTTTTTTAGGATGGACCATTTTATATTGTGTGGAATATTATTTGATCTTAAATTTTTAACTAAAGTGGTCAGGGATGTTTTGTTGTTACCGACATCGTTATTGAAGGAGTAATTATGCATGGAGATGCGGGATTTAATTAAATTTGCTGTGGCCCCAGTATATGTGTGTACCCTAAGATTTACCCTTGTTCTCGTGCCATTTATATTCCTATTCACAGGTCTATTTCTATTTACTGTATTTTCATGATGTGGATTAGGTTGGTTGATTGATTGTATATTATTGTTATCGTTACCTTCCATTGGGAACTCATTACCGGTTTGCTGAGGTAGAGGATGGATATTAGAATTGCTAGGTCTAGAGTTATGGTGCAAATTAGTTGTAGTGCTCAATTTTGGAATTTGATTAGGGGCTGTATTTATGTGGTCTATAGGATTCATTATAGAATTATTTTGTTCAGTTACAGTACAAGCATATACAATATCAGAATATGTGCATCTATTGTCCAGTGGGCAATCACTGGTGCGCCTGCAGTTGCATGTATTTATAGGATTGGAATAATTAGAATTAGATTTGATATTTTTTATTTTTTTGCTATTTGCTGAGATTATTGTTTAGGCTATATTTGGCATAGTAGAGTATGAAATTTTAATTGAATTCTTATTAAGTATAGAGCTATATTTATGTGGGTATTTAAAGGAGTTTTCCAATATTTTAAAGAATTCCTTCGGGATATTGGTTTTAACGTTATTATTGAAAGGTGGGTTAAACCAAATATTATTTTTCCTTCTAAGGCGTTTATGTGCAGTAGGTGTAGGGCTATCTATATGTTGGTGATTTTCATCAGGTATGATAGAGTGCCTTAGAGGTGTTTGGTCATTTACATTTCTTTTAGTTCGGCTCCTATTCCTAGTTGTCATATTTTGTGTAATAATATTTACAGTTCTATCATTCTCTTTGTTTTGGTTATAAGTTATTTTTTTAGAATATCCAGAGTTGAGCAATGCATTGTTATAAAATTGTGCGTTTTGGTTGAAAATGTTTTTATTGGCAGAAAGCTTAGATATTCTATTGGAAACAGACGGTACTATTTAATTAATGATAGCTTTCGGGTGGTTAGATAGTTTATGTACATAGAAAAGAGTTAGATTGGGTTTATGGAAAGGGCTATATGATCCGTCATTGAGGTTAAGGGTGATATCAAGGAAGTTAGAAGTTTTTCTCTCAGGATCAACAGTTATGGAAAGGCCGAAATTTCTGAAAAAATCATGTAATTCTTCAATTGTTTTGCTATATCTTCTAGGTCTTTCATCCGAGACAAATAGGGCATCGTCTCTATATAGGCCCCCTCTTATATTTTTAAACCTATGTTTCATTTCATTTAAGAGGAATAAACCCACTAGATCTGTTACCTGAGCAGAATCAGAAGCTCCCATAGTAATATCGAAATCGTTGGGCAACGTAATTTTATTACCTGTAGTAGTATAACTGCGGTAATGGTCCTCTGAAGAGAAGAATTATCTTTGAAAACTCATGAGCTAAGGACTTAAGGATACTTTGCTTGAACTTTGAATTCTAATAAAATTTGATTGACACCTTATTTTATTACTTCATTTTATATTATAATATTAATGCTCTATCCAGTATATTGAGCTTCAGTTTTTATCCGGATGTTTCACTAATTATAAGATATTAGTTGACACTTATATCTTTTGTTGGATTGCTTCATATATATATATATATATATATATATATATATACAAGAAGAATACCCGCCCATGCTGGGTAAAATTAATTCCCCTAAACAACAGTTTTACCCCATTTTTATGTACCCTTAGGAAGATTAAATTCAAGATATAATGCTACTAAACAATATGTTTAGAATCCTGATTCCAATTTTGATGAAAATCCATTACTAGATTTTAATTCTAGAAATTATCTAAAGATTTAAGGCTTAAGTTTAAGGAGGCTTAAAAATAAATTAAAATTCAGTGAACTTTGCCTGATTTGTGTCTAATTATTAGAGATAAAATTCAATGCAAATCTGAAATATCTGAATTTTCAAATGGGAGGTTGTGCTCATATTATGCCGGCGAAAACTCTTTTAAAATGCTCCAAAGAAACTATAATTTTGAGAATATTTAATAACTGATATCTAATACCTATTGTTAAAATTTCACAAAAATCGGATGTATCTCAATTTTTACGAAGGGCTTCAATTTCCGTTTTCCCTCTTTGCATAAAATTAACTTGAATTAAATATAGCCCACATTTGAACCCCTTACGCCTCTCAGCTGTGTTCCAAAATTCATAATGATCAGGGAATTAGTTTAGGAGTGAATCCTGTACATACAAATATATCAACAAACTTTATATGAATAGATATATATATCTTCTCAAATAAATAGTAAAAATTAATATGTTCTTTAAGCCTTCCATTTTCTCGACTACACTGCAGATATCCATTTTTCACCAACGCATAATATTTTTCTCTCCGTTTTATTTTTCCTTTGTCGTCTTTCTCTTTTTTCTTCCACCCTCCCCAACAAAATGTCTTAAATTTTGTAAAATTTGAAGAAAAAACAAACTTTTTTTTATTTCATTAATTTCTGATGAAGACGAAGTATAACGTCTTACCATATTAGTTGATTCGATTGTTTCACTTTCGGAATGTAACTCCTAATCAAGCAAATCTGGACAGAGAAATTTAATGTGAACTCTGCTTTAGCAGGATAAACACAGAAAGGAGAGAAAAAAAAAAAAAGATGTATGTGTGCAAATCTGAAAGGCATTTTACTCATGAGTCTATACATGTTCCATTTGTCTCAACTACTTTGTCATGTTGTCTTTGTGTGTGTGTGTGTGTTTATCTTTAAATTCTTGACCTTTGCTAATTCAGGACTTACTATTGATCTCTACTTGATATCCCATTGATACAATATTGTCTGCATAACTTCACTGCTTCTCCATCAACAACCTTTTGGCAACACTCCTGTTGGGTGATGGCAGCTTCTATTTTATCAATATTTGCAAGTTCAGTTCTAAGTAACATTTTTTTTTATTATGACAATCTTTTTGCTGCATTGCCTCATACTGCCATTCGCTCTTTCCTCCCTCCCTCCCTCTCCCCTCCCTTCCCTCTCTCCTCCCTTCTCTATATCTTCTTTCTCCCTCTTCCTCTTTTTCTGCTTCCTCTTTCTCTTCCTTTTTCTTCCTTACTCTCTCCCTTTCTCTCTCTCTCTGTGCCTATCTCTCACTTCCTCCCTCCCCCTCTCTCTCTCTCTTCCTCCTCCATCTTCCTCTTTCTCTGCTTCCTCTCTCCCTCTCTCTCTCTGCCTTCCTCCCTCGCTCTCTCCCTCCCTATCTTTCTCACTCTCTCCCTCCCTCCCCCTCTATCTTCCTCCCTCTCATGCTATCTCCCTCCCTCTCTCTTTTTACTCTCCCTCTTTCACACACACACACACACCCACACCCACACACACACAGAGTTTGTCTTATAGTTTGTAAAATATCCTTTTCTAAAACACGTGTCATCTAAAGAAGTGGGGATTTTTTTGGCTACTTAAATTCGTTGAAGGAATTATCTGTAAGTACATTTGCAATTGTTTTGCTATATCTGTTAATGCTACTTAAATAATTAAACACATTTTAATTGTGACGATAAATTGTGTCGATTTTTTTCCTGAAATGCTTTTGTTTTCCTTCGTTTTGTTGCACATACAAATTCAACATTTCATTACTTTCCTGCAAAAATCATTAAGCCAAATTCTATCTATCTATCTATCTATCTATCTCAGAGCCGGCGGGACAGTTATAAAAGTGTGGGGGGGGGTTCTCCTAAAAAGTGGGGGGCCCGGTTAAACACATGCATATCAACTTAATTATTGATGACCGTAAAGTGGGGGGGGGGGCCAAGTAAAAAAGTGAGGGGGGCATAAGACCCCCCCCCCCCCGGTGCCGCCGTCCATGAATATATATATATATATATATATATATATATAAACATTATATATTCCTGAGTTATTCAGAGGAAATATGGAATGTTTCTCTGAAGGTCCACCCTCCCAGGCTTTGCCTTCTCATTCTTTGAGAAGGGGTTAGTTTATTGCTAATCGCCTGAGGCGCCCCTACCAGGGAATGCCGACGGGACTGCCCAGGCATTTTTTGTAGGCTAGAGTGCTTATCTTCTCGGGCGCTGGCTTTTCAAATCCCACTTTTCAGACCTTGTGTCACATCTTACCGCTGTGGGAGGAAGATAAATAAAAACAAAGGTTTATATGATGTTAAATTAAGAGCTCTAGTCGTACACTATTGAACAACATACACCTTTGTGTTAACTTAAAGAAATTTATATATATATATACACACACATTATAGGGCATTTGTATGTCATGGTAAAACTCTCACACCAGAATATATATATATATATATATATATATATTAGATTTTTAAAATTGAGGTATTCGGTTTCAATCCAAATGGAAATGTTTGGTCTGATAACAAATTATATAGGGTTATTAATATATATCAGACGTCATGTTTGCTATTTGCAACTAGAAAACTCATTGTATTTAGCATATAGAGCAAATATTTAAGATTTTAGGTTAACTTCCTCTAAAACATTACAGAGAATAATTATTTTGGACCACCAAGCCCTTGTCAAGTCTGGATAAAGTAAAACAAATCATCCTCGTCCTCCATCTAATTGGTGGCACTCTCAATTTCTGTGATGCTTATAGGTTGGGAATACTGTTTGGATTTTTTAGTTTTATTCAGTCTTGACACAGGCTTGGTGGTCTGAAATAATTATTGTCTGTAACATGCTAGAGGAAGTTACCTTAAAGCCTTCATTATATATATATATATATATATATATATATATATATAATGTGTGTATGTGTGTGGCACAATGCAAAATAGAATGCATTATGCTTGACATCAGTCTACGTGAAAAGAAAAATAAACGCCTAGATCAGACAACAAACTTGAGTGAACGAAATCATCACCACTATACGACCGTTTAAACATAGATGGGCAGGTTTCCTTTCGAGACATACAGACAACATATGGACATCTGGAGAGACAAGGTGGACCTCAAGGCAATGGAAAAGACCAAGAAGTAGGCCAAAACCCTAGTGGAGAGAATACCTCGACAGCCAACTGGGTCCTACTTGGCCACGCCTTGCTATGGACAGAACAAGGTGGAAGGAAACTAGGAAAAGGTTCCTCCTCCAGGAATGATTAAAAAACACCTTCTTGATGATATATATAATTCTGATGTTTTGTTCATAGGAGTTAATCCAGTTAATCCAACTGTGTTTATGTAATAGTGATCAATAACAATTAGAGCAATATATTTAGTATAAATTTTTATTCATACAAACATTTTGGCTACATATGTGTAGACATATTGTAAGCAAAATTGTGAGGATGCTTTTCTTTCTTCAACCACTTTGGCCTGACGTGGCTCAGTCTAAATAAAGCTGTAGGTGAAACATGTCTGCACATATGCAGCCAAAATGTCTGTATAAATAAAAAGAAATGATACCATATATATATATATATATATATATATATGAAGTTAATCCAACAAAAGATACAAGAGGCAACTAATATCTTTGACGTTGAGATACTTTGCCTGAATTTTGAATTCTAATAATATTTGATTCGCATCTTATTTTATTATTTCATTTTATATTATGATATATATATATATATATATATATATATATATATATATATATATATATATATATAAGAAATATTATTAATATAAAAAGGATTTTATATAGTTAAATATAGATTCGTATGAGAAGAAATATTTAGGATCATTTATACAAATCAGATCCAAATTGCCATTTACAAGCTCAATATTTCCTATATAGTAAATAGAGCTTAATTATATATGCTGAACGATTTATAACATAGTATCTGATACAATAATATCATTTAAATACAATTTCGGAATGAAAAACTTGAAATGAAAAAGAATTTTCTGGAAGTTTAATTATGTTCTTAATTGAGTCCTTTTTTTTTTCGTTTAGTAATATATATATATATATATATATATATATATATATATATATATATATATATCTATATATATATATACACGTATAAAATAAATAAAAGTATATATTAACGGAAAAAATACGTCCTATGAAGTTAAGGGCGACTAATAATGCAATTTTCTACATGTTAATCACTTAGGAAAGTGAGGCAATCGAAATAATAGTAAGCAAAATAACAACGAACGCTACAATCAGCAATAAAAATAATTACATAAAAATACATTAAATATTTCAGTGATAAAAATCGTACATATTTCTAGACAGAGCGTCTTGGTCCAGTGGTAGAACGCTGGACTATAGATATCAATATCGAAGGTTCGATCTCTGTCTATGTTAGCCATGCTGATGACGGCTCTGAGGCAGAAACACGTGTCCATGGATTACTTTTATGTACGTATAAAATAAATAAAAGTATATATATATATGTGTGTGTGTTTGTACGCACATTAATTGTTAATGGTTAAGCTCTGAGCTAAATCAATGGCAGATTTGAGACAAGCAGATTCCTACGAGTGTTTTAACCTGGTTTTAGATTATTAAAAAAAATTTTTTTTTTCATTATAATTTAATGAAAAATCTATTTTTAGTTAGGTCATTTATGAAACTTAATTGGAAACAGTCTCTGGCATGCACATGGTCTTTTTCTTTTACTATTTTCTTTTCTTCTTCTCTTTTTTTCTTTCTTTTTTCTTTTCTTTTTCTTTTCTTTCTTTTTTTCTTTTTTCTCTTTTTCTATTCATTTAAAGACACTTTTCCCTTGTTGAGGGGTCAGACATTTTCTGATATTAAGCAAGCTCACTCTCCAGTTCTCATGGTTTAGCAGGTCAACTGTCTCCAGATTTAACTTTGTGCGGTCTTGCGTAATCACTTACTTCCAAGTTTTCCTTGCCCAGCTAACCTTCTTGCGATTTAAGGCATCCATGCTTCTACAATGATTGATGACCTAGTTTTGAATTCAAAGAAACTATTGATAAAATTTTAAAAACATTGATGCTGTCTCTCACTCTTTTCTCCTCTCACACTCTTTTCTCTTCTCTCTCTCTTTTCTCCTTCTCTTTTTCTCTTTCTCTCTCTTCTATGTAATCATGACATGGCTTGATTTTTAAAGGAATTGCAGTAATTAACAAAGGAACCACAACAGAAGTTTGTCTGGTAAATACATCTCTCTAATTTGATGGATGACGTCATTCACTGCGCCTGGTTATCCCATCTCTGTTTTAATGAATGATGTCATCATTTATCACATCATCCTTTTATGACATCATCAACTGTGCACAAACAAAAACAAGATAACAAACAAGCAAGCAAGCAAGCAAGATCCACAGAGTTCTATTGCATATAGGATTTCGTTGCTAGATGTGTAGATTGAATGAAATCAGTGAAGGAGAAAGGGGGTGAAAAAAGTAGGTTATTCAAGACATCCACACATCTCTATAAGAGGCGATCGGTTTGTCATGCTGAAGTCTCTCCCTCTTTGTCAGGGTCCAAAAAAGAGCCTCTAATCTAATAGGCTTCATGCTGTTTACCAATCTCCATCCCCTGTGCAATGTTGCATCCCTGTGCTTGTTTTACACGTACTTCAATGAAATGGACTCTGATGAACTCGCTGCACTTGTGTCCCCTCAATAGCTTCTTTCTCCGAACTGCTTGCCTTTGGGATTCCCTCCCTGCTCCCTTTTCCCACAATTGTACCAACATGCAGCAATTTAAATTTGATGTGAACAAACACTCGCTGCACAACTCCCCACTTAAGATGCCCTTATATAACTGGCCCTTAATTCGCAGTAGCCCCTTATGTTTTGTGCCTTGTTTGAGGTGAACCAAATTTAAATTTTAGATCTGTCATGCATAAGTTCTAAATAGCATTTTCATTGCTGACCATGCAGTTTGAATGAGTGCATCTTAGGAATATCTGTTCTTGTTTAAAATTCAATTTGTACTAAATTCAAACAATTGTTTCTCTTTGTATTTTTTGTTGACACTTTTCCCTTTGATAAAACGTAGCTTTGTATGAATCAGCATTAAAGTGCGACTTTTGACCGGCTTGATTCTGTGTGTTTTTTGGGGGGGGAAATCGCTCCAGACAAGGCATGAAGCCACTTGATGTAAGGAACTAACAAGAACGAAATATGATTATTGCAAAGACAGGAGATGCCTATTGGCCTTTGTCTTGAAAAGACCAAGGCTATAGGTAAGATGAAAACAGTCAGCAGGAAGAGAGTTCCACGAGCATGCAGTTCTTGGAAATAAGCTACTGGAATAGGAAGCTGTATTACAATGAGGTATCAAAACAGCGAATTAATGGAGACCACTAGACCAACAAGTCAAATAAGCTGGAATAAAAGAAGCCGGGAATAGATCACATAATTCTGAAAAACACATATCATAATAGTATTCATAGAAAAGACTGAGACTAGCAACATCACGTCTGTGAGAGAGAGAGAGAGTGCAGAGAAGAAGAAAGGGTGTGACCAATCTAATTAGATATATTTCTGCACCTTATAAAGAAACCTCAAATGGGACAGAGATTTACCAGCCCAAATATGATAACAGTACTCCATACATGGTCTGATGATAGATTTGTAGAGATAGGGAATAGCCTCAGGTGTGAGAAGGTGTTTGAAGTGATAGAGAGAACTGACTTCACAAGAAGCAGAAAGAGCAATGGATTTATTGTATGAACTCCAAGATTTGATGAGAGAGAAAAACCAAAAAGTTTTAGAATCGATTTCTCTTCAAGAACAGAGCCATCCACAGAATGACGCACTCTGTCGAACGCCTTCGAAATGCTAAGCGCAATGGCCCTACCCTCTCTTATCCATAAACCAACAGATCCGCTCAGTTACAACAGTTAAAAGATCAGCAGTTGAATGAAAACTATGGAAGCCATACTGAACATCAAGAAAGAGGACCAGACTTTCCAGAAAATGAATAAGCTTGTCGTTGACCAAGTTGTCAAAAACTTTACTAATAACAGAGAGGAGACTTACAGGACGATACTTAGTTGGATCAAACCGATCATCAGCATTTTTAAAGATAGGGACAACAGAAGACTCCTTCCAAGAAGAAGGGGACTTAGACAAACAGAAATTGAATAATTTAGAGAGGATAGAAGAAAGTGCAGGGGGATAACGCTTGAGAACAAAAGGAATTGAATTAGGACCGGAAGTCTTACACTGGTCAAGATCAGAAAGAACCCTAGCAACCATCTTTGGAATGATAATAACAGAATCAAGAGACTGATCAGTTTTCAAAGGAAAATCAAGAAGAATAGCATCCGAATCATCAAGAGAAGAATTGTCAGCAAATATTGACATTGGTTTCCCTGATTCTTTCTACAACCAGGTACTTACAGGAGGGACTATATGAAGGTTACCAACATCCATAGTAGAAGTGGTGCTATGTAACTGACTGGAGTCGAACTTGGTACACCCACATCGTCAGTCCACTTCACTACTGCCACCTCCCTTTCCTTTGATATGCTGCTACTTTTACTTAATCCTAGAATATTTCATAAAATAAGTTTTATTTACTAGTGTGGCTATAGCATTCAACTGGGTCTCAGTTGCAGCATATTTCAAATGTTAAAAAAGATCTATTGAACTTCATTCTTTTCTTCCTTCTCAACACCGGCATATTTCCACTTCTTGCATTGTGGTAGCCGTCTTGTATATGTATATAAATTTAATTTGATATTTTAAGATGTCTGAAATTCAAACATTTTGAAATAGGTGTGCAGTTCTGGTCTTTGTGAGTTTCTCTTTAGTAGAGAATGACATAAGTGTAACATAAAGTGAACCAAATTCCTGGGATTTCTTTGATAGAATTGCCACAGATTCTTTAGTGGAACTGTTTAGAAATTTACTGTCTCTGTCATTCTTTTATTACCTTGGAGACTGGCGAGTGTCGATGAGCCAGAACCTGGACTTACCTTATCACTGCCAAAAATTAAAGAGTCCATCTTTGTCTAGCGTGTATAACCTTGACGTGAGAAAGAACAGGTACACACTGGACTGAGAGTATTTATGTATCGATCACGTGTGACTGGCGTGCCTGCCATCCATAAAAGATGGGCTTACTGAAAGTCGACAGTTGCGTTTTAGCACTCAAAGGGCTAAGATCGTTTAGTGATTGAGATCAGTTTTGAAAATGGTGTTGTTGGAGAAAATTATACCATGCAGAAAAGTTCCAGTGGTGAGCACGTTGTTGAATTGAATAGCGTCATCAGAGAAAAGCATACCACATATCATTCCAGTGGCAAGCATGTTGTTTCCATCAATAGTCCCCCTTTCTCTTTTTTCTCCCTTCAGATACTATCTTTGAAATCTGCATTTATTTCCCCTAACAAGCATTGTCATATCTCTTTGCCAAGTTGGCAAGATTTCATCTTTATTTCTGCATAAAATAACAATATTGTATCAATATCAGGTTGTATGAATTCTCTGTACTTTGTTTTCTTAACAACATAGTCCGACTAATGAATAAATCAATGGTAGTCCTACTCCTCCACTCCCCAAAAATGAATAAATAAAAATGGTGCCATCCAGTCGTTAGGATTAACATACCCCACACTGATGTGCAATTATTTTTCCTACCTTTCGATAAAAATCATTTACTTCAAGACATTTTTTTTTATATCAACAAAAGATTTCTTACAAATCTTTTCAAATAATTAAAACTATTATTTAGATTGGAGCAAGATTCTCTTTATAACATAGCAAAAAAAATTCTGGTACTTGTAACTTTCGTTTCGTTTTTTGGGGGGTAGATTAACACCCACTGCTAAATCACCCCCCATTACATGTGAACACTTTGAACAACTTAGTGGAAAAAAGAAGAAAAACAAAAAAACAATTATTTTAGAGTGTGGAATCAGTTTTGTATATAAACTAAATGTGAAATAATCCCTTATTTCCCGGGCCATTCTAGCGTTTTAGAGCAGCTAACAAATTTGGTTTTGACCACTAACCGTAAGTTCGAGTAACTGCCGGTTAGGATGAGTTTAGAAGACCATAAGAAATGCTTTAAAAAAATCATTTATTGGAATGTCTTGAAATATAATTTGAAAAAAATAATTTATTGGTGAAAGAAAGAACATGATTACAATAAATAAATAGGAACGAAAAATAATATTGGCTATGAAAGAATTTAAAATATCTGGTACAAATGAGTGTTTTGAAAGAGTTAATTATTGGGTACAAAATAGACTTAACATCGGTAAGAGAAGACAATACAACACCCAAATTAACAGAAACGAAATTTCTCTAGTCAAGAAAGTTCAATAACACCAAGATTTCCATGGCTAAAATCTGTAAAGTTTTGTATTGAAGGTCTATTCTAAAAAAATATTTGTATTGAAGGTCTATTCTTAAAAAAATGTTTTGTATTGAAGGTCTATTCTTAAAAAAATGTTTTGTATTGAAGGTCTATTCTTAAAAAAATGTTTTGTATTGAAGGTCTATTCTTAAAAAAAATGTTTTGTATTGAAGGTCTATTCTTTAAAAAATGTTTTGTATTGAAGGTCTATTCTTTAAAAATGTTTTGTATTTAAGGTCTATTCTTTAAAAATGTTTTGTATTGAAGGTCTATTCTTCAAAAAAATGTTTTGTATTGAAGGTCTATTCTTAAAAAAATATTAACTTCCAAGTTCTAGAAGTAAAACAAGGTGTATTATTTGGGTTATTCAGACTACCGTTTTCATCTTGGATGTTATTCCCACAACGTTTCGGCCGATGTAACCTTCAACCTTCTTCAGATGTGTCTTGTTGAACTCAGGAATCTTTGCCAAATTCGGGAATCTGTACGGTATTTTGAACTAAACCCTTTATTTAATCCACAGGGATAGATTGTTCTCGTTCTGTCATCCATGATCGAAGTCTTCAGTAATATTTATTACTATACTTTTAGTTAGTATCAGCTATAGTTAGGATTGAACCATCAACTGATTATTATTTGACACTTTATCCTTTGTGCAGATACATAATAAAAAAAGGTATAATTCAAATTGCAATATTTATAGGATGAGCATTTTTTTCTAAAAATTACTATTTTTTCTTAATGAAATGGAAATGTTAATCTGCAACGTTATTGTTAAGACAGATTTTATAGACTAAATCTATTCACATATTGAAGTTTTTCTTCTGGTAATAGAGTAATATATTTTTAGAACAAGTTGCCAGATCAGATCAAGAACAGCAATAGCCTAGAACATTTTAAGATGGAATTAAATAAATTTAGGAATAATGATAAAAAATAAAAAAAGGCATTGTTGGGAACTATCAGATTAAATATTTAACAGAATTTGATCTGTATACTGATACTGTATCAATAGCGTAAATATTCAGGTTGAAATTGAGAAGATGGTTAAAAAAGGAGATGTGCAAAGAAACATAAATAATAAAGCAGGGTTGCAGAGTCTGAGGTTTTGGAAGGAGTCAGTCAGACTCGTAAGAATACTAGGAGTTGTAATTTTTAATCCGACTCTAATTATTACTGAATATTGGAATCGTTTAAAATAAGAAGTTGGATTCGGATATTTTGGGATACTAGGAGTCGGACCATATACTTTCCAACTCCGCAATCTTGATAAAAGTGATGAACCTAGTCAGTTGTCTTCAAAATATAAGAACAATTTACAATCATGTTCCTTTTTCTGATATCAGTTCTTATTAAAGGTGTGTGTGTGAGTGTGTGTGTGTGAGTGAGTGTGTGTGTGTGAGAGAGAGAGAGAGAGAGAGAGGACATCAGCAACAGAGATGGATGAACTTTGTATTCCTGGTCACTGGGAGAGTAGAAAGTGGACCTTGAGTTTACTTTTGGCAGCCTCGTAACTCTCGCTTTCCTTATTTTGTCCTTTAGTCCTCACATTTCATGAGCGATGTTTCTGACAAAGGGGGAAGAATTGCTGTTTTCTGGCTCGGAATCTATCCATCTCACACTTACCGTTGGCTAGATTTTACAAGTGGTAATTTTTTTTTAGCTCCTAAATTCCTTGTCTGGAGCGATTTTCATAAAACAAAAAACTTCAGATGAATGTCTCTATCTTACAAAGATTTCCTCCTGTCTGATTTTATTTCTTATAAACCTGCATTTAAAAAAAAAGAAGTTCTCTAACTTGCTGTTCTGTAAATTCTTTGTGTTTGTCGTTTTATTAAACAGTCTGTTAACAAACACACTGATTAAATTAAATGTAGAAAAACCGCTGAACGCGAGATGCTTGTTTTATTGTGAGACTGTTCGGCAGACAACTCCTTCAATCCCAAGAGCGATAACTCTTACTTTTTGCTTCAAGGGAAATAACTCAATTTTGATTTGTTATGTTGACTTAACAGCAGGTTACTTCACTTTATATATTTAAAAATAAACATTGGTAATGTATGTAATGTATGGTAATGTCATGTATTTATCAATAGAACTTTGACTAAAGTCAGAGTAACAAGCAGATTAAAAATGAGAGAGTGGAAGTCAAATAGTGAAGAGGAATGTATTATCTTCTAATTTTAGCTGAATTGTCAGAAAGCTTCTTTTTGGGTTTTGTTTGGGTCAATGCATCCTGGAACAAGCTGCCAGAAGTCATGGTCAGCCTGCAGACGTCCAAACAGTTCAAGGCGGCATTGGATGCATCATGACTGATCATCTTTGGATGATTACTTGAGCAATAAAAAGGAGTCTGGGACCTGATTCTGGCGTACAACATCATCAACAGGAAGTTAAACTACCTTTCGAGGAGATTTCACTTGAGTGCCAAGTCGTGGTTTCTACGGGACCCAGCAAAAGATGTACCATAGGTGCTTTCATCTCATTAGAAGAAACGCAGCATTCTCTGTCCGTGTTTCTGTTCCGTGTACATATTTCTACATGGCTTGTTACACTTTTCTATTTTTTGCCAATAAATTTGATTTGAAAAATCTCTGGTGCAGATGTTTGAACACCCTTGCGATTCTCTTATAAGACATTGTAATTTTGTCATTTAACGATCAAAATTGCAGTTTTATAATTTAAATTGGATAAATTTGTCGTTCACTGGCAAAAGACGTGCTTTTCATTCTTATTCAGAACGGTTTTTACTTAAAAAAACGATATCATATTGTATTTCTGCTGGGTTTAAAATGATAACAAATACTGATGTATAAAAGGATAATGATATATCTTTATATAATAATTTGTGACACTCTCGCATCCACCAGTCATTCTGGGATTTCACCTTCACTGTCAATGTAGCCATGTCTCTCGGGCGTTTATTTAGCGACAGGGTATTCCCGTCTGCAGGTGGGTTTGAATCGATCAACGATTATTTTATTTCATCACAATCAACCATATTTTGTTTCTTCCGGCCAGGTGCATGTCTGTGTCAAGTAAATTACATTTCTTGTCAGGTGAAAACTGAAAATATTAATTTCACCGTGAAGACTAAGATTTCAAACAATTCATAATTGGAGTTTGATGACTTTTGTTTCATCAAAGAATGCTTTCCTGTCTCCTTCGCTCCACATGCGAACTCGGTGTCTTTGTCTTAATTTTGACATTCTTAGTTGAAACTGATTGCAGTTGTTTAGGAAAAGCAAGAATGTTCCATTATGTTCAGAAGGGCAAGTCCATTCTCTGAGTTCTGATTGGCTGAGATTCATAAATGGAAATTCTATTGTATAAATGTTCTTTCATTCAAATAAGAGTTTTTATATCAGATGGATGCCAGTTGGGGTCTTTCTGCCGGTAAGTGTCATTTGATTCTATATAGACAATGAAACTATTTTAGATCTATGTGGAAAGGTAAAAAAATCTGTACACCAAACTTTTTTAAGTAGGTTAAAACGACAAAGTATTTTCGTTCGATTAGTGGTCTTATAGGTTAAGTGTTCGCCTTCAGTTCCAATATTTTATGTCATCGTGGGTTCGAATCTCGCACTAGACGATCTTTTTTGGGGGGGCTATAGTGTTCCAGTTATTTCTTAGCCGATATCGATCATCATAAACCTGCATTTTTTTTTTAAATATTGAATAGATTTTAACTTTTAATCTTGGCTATAAAATTGAAGAAAAGTTGAGAAACCCAGCATGGACGGGTACTTCAGCTAGTATAGGCCCAGTAGTTACATGCAAAGTCGGGGAAGGCTTGGCTTAGAACACACAAATAAATGGCAGTTGCACATTGTGCAAAAGTTATCCTCAATCCATGGATTTGTGGTCCTGCACATGACACGTCCTTGCTTGCCACACGCAAAGGCGGACGACAGCTCCTAATGTTGACTCCTCCTGGATTTTCACCAGAGCCCTGTTAGCCGGATAGCTCTGACTCCTTCTCTCTCTCTCTCTCTCTCTCTCTCTCTCTCTCTTTCTCTCTCTCTCTCTCTCTTCCTCCCTCTGCCCCGTCCTCTCTCTCTCTTCCTCCCTCTGCCCCGTCCTCTCTCTCTCCCTCCCTCAGTCCCCTTCTCTCTCTCCCTCCCTCCGTCCCCTTCTCTCTCTCCCTCCCTCCGTCCCCTTCTCTCTCTCCCTCCCTCCGTCCCCTTCTCTCTCCCTCCCTCCGTCCCCTTCTCTCTCCCTCCCTCCATCCCCTTCTCTCTCTCTCCCTCCCTCCGTCCCCTTCTCTCTCTCTCCCTCCCTCCGTCCCCTTCTCTCTCTCTCCCTCCCTCCGTCCCCTTCTCTCTCCCTCCCTCCGTCCCCTTCTCTCTCCCTCCCTCCGTCCCCTTCTCTCTCTCTCCCTCCCTCCGTCCCCTTCTCTCTCTCTCCCTCCCTCCGTCCCCTTCTCTCTCTCTCCCTCCCTCCGTCCCCTTCTCTCTCTCTCCCTCCCTCCGTCCCCTTCTCTCTCTCTCCCTCCCTCCGTCCCCTTCTCTCTCTCTCCGTCCCCTTCTCTCTCTCTCTCCATTTCTCTCTCTCCATTTCTCTCCTTCCATTTCTCTCTCTCTCTCCATTTCTCTCTCTCTCCATTTCTCTCTCTCTCCATTTCTCTCTCTCCATTTCTCTCCTTCCATTTCTCTCTCTCTCTCCATTTCTCTCTCTCTCCATTTCTCTCTCTCTCCATTTCTCTCTCTCTCCATTTCTCTCTCTCTCCATTTCTCTCTCTCTCTCTCTCCATTTCTCTCTCTCTCTCTCTCCATTTCTCTCTCTCTCTCTCTCCCCATTTCTCTCTCTCTCTCCCCATTTCTCTCTCTCTCTCCCCATTTCTCTCTCTCTCTCCCCATTTCTCTCTCTCTCTCCCCATTTCTCTCTCTCTCTCTCTACATTTCTCTCTCTCTCTCCATTTATCTCTCTCTCTCCATTTCTCTATATCTCCATCCCCCCTCTCTATCTCCATCCCCCCTCTCTATCTCCATCCCCCCTCTCTATCTCCATCCCCCCTCTCTATCTCAATCCCCCCTCTCTATCTCAATCCCCCCTCTCTATCTCAATCCCCCCTCTCTATCTCCATCCCCCCTCTATCTCTCACTTTCTCCGTCCCCCCTGTCTCTCTCTCGCTTTCTCCGTCCCCCCTGTCTCTCTCTCGCTTTCTCCGTCCCCCCTGTCTCTCTCTCGCTTTCTCCGTCCCCCCTGTCTCTCTCTCGCTTTCTCCGTCCCTCTCTCTCTCGCTTTCTCCGTCCCTCTCTCTCTCTCTCTCGCTTTCTCCGCCCCTCTCTCTCTCTCTCTCTCGCTTTCTCCGTCCCTCTCTCTCTCTCTCTCTCTCGCTTTCTCCGTCCCCCTCTCTCTCTCTCGCTTTCTCCGTCCCCCTCTCTCTCTCTCTCGCTTTCTCAGTCCCTCTCTCTCTCTCTCGCTTTCTCCATCCCCCTCTCTCTCTCTCTCTCTCTCTCGCTTTCTCTATCCCCCTCTCTCTCTCTCTCGCTTTCTCCATCCCTCTCTCTCTCGCTTTCTCCATCCCTCTCTCTCTCTCGCTTTCTCCATCCCTCTCTCTCTCTCTCTCTCGCTTTCTCCATCCCTCTCTCTCTCTCTCTCTCGCTTTCTCCATCCCTCTCTCTCTCTCTCTCTCGCTTTCTCCATCCCTCTCTCTCTCTCTCTCTCGCTTTCTCCATCCCTCTCTCTCTCTCTCTCGCTTTCTCTATCCCTCTCTCTCTCTCTCGCTTTCTCCATCCCTCTCTCTCTCTCGCTTTCTCCATCCCTCTCTCTCTCGCTTTCTTCATCCCTCTCTCTCTTTCTCCATCCCTCTCTCTCTCTCTCTCTCGCTTTCTCCATCTCTCTTTCTTCGTCTCTCTCTCGCTTTCTCCATTTCTCTTTCTTCGTCTCTCTCTCGCTTTCTCCATTTCTCTTTCTTCGTCTCTCTCTCGCTTTCTCCATCTCTCTTTCTCCGTCTCTCTCTCGCTTTCTCCATCTCTCTTTCTCCGTCTCTCTCTCGCTTGCTCTCTCTCTCTTTCTCCGTCTCTCTCTCTCTCCATCTCTACATCTTCCTCTCTCTTATCCAAATAAGGCAACAGTTGCTATATCAGCATCTTTGTTGCCCTAAATGGCAGTGAAATATTCTCCTCAATCTGATATTTGGAAGGAGCTTAAATGGTCGTTGGTTGGTCCAAGTGGGAAGCAGCCAAAATAAACACTCAGTCAAAATGAAACAACAAAAAAATGTTCGTTCTAAATCCTTTTTCATGAAGACAATCCGTAAACATCTCAGCTCATTATCTGCATCAATTTCTATCGACTAAAATGAACCAATTTTGTTTTCCGCTCCTTTTTTTATGTTTGAATCTCTACTTGTTTTGTTAATCAAGTTTGAGTTCATAATAAAACATGAAAATTATTTTTAGGTTTGAGTTAAGTGAGGCAACAAGTAGCTTTTAGTATTTCTTTCTTAATAATAGGTGCATCAATCTCTCAATTGCATGGGCACACCTATAATAGGTCAGGCGATCGTGTAACTTTTTTTTAATGAATTTTCTAAGATAATCGATATAGCAGTTAAAAACAAAGGGGAAATTCCCCTGTGGGATTAGCTTGATGTTTTTTTATGTATTTTACGTACCAAATAAGAACCACAATGAGCTTATTGATAAATTTGACAATTATTATCAAATTCCTATGATTGAAGAGACAGGTAACATTGAAGAAACAACAACCAATGCATATTTCAATAGATGATTTTTATTTTAATGTTTGCGTTTGTTCGTTTTAGAAAATTTGTATTTAACCATAGCTATAGTTAGAATCCTTTGAGAATAAAATGTTTTAAGTGCAATGGCAGTAAAGTTTCAGAAGCTAAAAAGATCTCTGCTGACTGACTGGAATCTTGTCTCCAGTCAGAGAATCCTAATGTTAATCTCTCGGACTGTTATAAAGATGGATATGCACACATGGTATTTCTAGAGCTGTTAACAATTTGAGACCAACAATGTTTTTTTTCACCTTTCCTATTGTATTTGAACTACAATTCAGTTATATTTTATGGAAATTAATTCATATAGTTCTTTTGGTTGTTAAAAAAACCCATATTATCCCTCCATTTAATTTTTATTAATGTGACTATCATTAATGACTTAACTGGAGCTAAAAGGCTATGATGCCTCACCTTTTTTGTCTATCACATAAGTCGGGAAAAGATGCATGTGCAGGCTGCTTCAGCTTATATACCTTACCAATATTCGTTTAGGCTGATAAGATTAAGAATTTGTCAATGGGAAAAGTATGACTTTGTGATGAGAAAGACTAGAAATGAAGCAGTATGAAAGTGAATCATCATCATCATCATCATCATCATCATCATCATCATCATCATCATCATCATCATCATCATCATCATCATCATCATCATCATCGGTTTAACGTCCATTTTACATGCTGGCATGTGTTGGACGGCTTTAAGAAATTGATTTTCAAAGTAACCTACATCTGGTCAAGTCTTTATTTATTCTTCTTTCCCTCAGGTCCATTTTTATCACTTCCACCCATGTTTTCCTTGGCCGTCTCTATTTTCCCCTCCTTCCCCTTTTTGCTCATCTTACTGCTTCTGTTCTTCCTTCCCCCTGTCTCAGTTATTACTTTGGCCTCAGTCAAAATTGCATCCTTTCACTGACGAATTTTTAGCCCTAGTGGACAAAGTATGTGAGGCAACATGACTTTTTAGCTTCGACTGAGTCATTGACACTCGGTGCACTCCTCCTGATCTCATTGTCTGAAGCAGGTGCTTCTTTGCAAGGCTAGGAAGTTCGTTTGAATGACTCTTTCACTGGTGAACACCCTTTCTCTAAGACATAGTGAAACATTGTTTGATGTTTGGTAAATTTGTAGATTAAAACTCTCCGCTGACCCCCACCTCCCCAAAAAGTTAGATTCTACTTTTAGGTGATTATGTGTGAACATCCTGAAAATATTTGACAGAAAGAAGAGAAAACGAAACAATTATAGAATATAGAGTGGGGGACCAGTTTCGTATATAAATTTAACATACCACCCCGCCATTTTCGGACCATTTTAAAGCAGTTAACTATTTTTTTGCCACTATGCCTAAGTTCGAGTGGAAAGTTCTTAAAAACACACGTAATCGCTTAAAAAAAAAGTAGATCACCCTCCTCTAAAAATGCACATGATTTATCTCACATTGCAAAAAGAAAATAATTTAGATAACTGCCCTAAAACGCTAGAATCGCACGGAAACGGAGAATCATTTTACATTAAATTCATGTGAAACTGATCCCCCACTCCATATTCTAAAATAATTGTTTTTTTTTCTTTCTACCAAGTTTCTCAGGGCGTTCACACGTAATTATCATAATCATCAGATTCAGTTTAACGTCGATTTTACATGCTTGCATGTGTTGGACGACTTTAAGAAATTGACTTCTAAATTAGTCTATCTAAAAAAAAAAGAAAGTAGAATTCATTTGGGGGAGGGGGATTTAACGGAGGGTATTCATTTTAAAAAATACCGAATGTTTTCTTTTTCTAGATATTTCAATGTTTCTTAGTTCAATATCCTTTTGAATACTTGATAAAGGTTTGAATGACTGTTTCACTGGTGAATACCCTATCTCTAAGACAGGGTGAAACATTGTTGGGTGTTTTCTTCTTCGAGATAATACAATGTTACTTAGTTCAAAGGTTTTTATGTCTATCAATGAGTTGGGTTTGGCCAATTATTTGTCATGCAAAGTGGAAGGCAAGCAGAATGTCTGTTCATTCAGTCAGAAGATGCAATTTTCTGAACGATTTCAGACTTTTGTTACTGTTTCACTGCATCTTTTGTTCTTGAAATATTTGAGCCATTTGTTATTTTGAATGTGACCACCATTTTTTTTTATTTTTGGTTTACCTTTTTCTAACTTTGTCAAGCATTGAAATAGCCAGAGATTGACCAATATAAAATATTTCTTAAAGCCACTCCCTTTTGAAAACAATTTACTGGAAGTACAGTGAGTTTTTTTTATGGCAACCATTGCAAATTTTTCATCTCTCTCTATATAAAGTTAACTCTGTGTATGTTTATATATATTTCTATGTATATTTCTATGTATCCTAAATTAATGAACCGATCATTATGAATTATGGAATATATATTCTACGCAACATGGTAAGTAACATAGGCACATTATATTTTTGTAAACTTCACTATTTATGAAGTGTGTTCCCCAAAACTCGCACCATGTGTATATCTCTATATAAAGTTGGGTCTGTATATATGTTTATATATTTGTATGTACAGGATTCATTCCTAAACTAATTAACCGATCATTATGAATTTTGGAACACAGCTGCGATGCGTAAGGGTTGGGTTTTGTAGGCTATGTCTATTTTAATTTAGTTTCATGCAAAGGAAGAAAAGAGGGGATGGCTAGACGGTTAGGGGATGGAAGCCCTTCATGAAACTTCAGATACCTTCGATTTTTGTGAAATTTTAAGAATACGCATTGCACGTCATTTAATAGATATTAATTATGCAGATTTCAGTATCTGTCGAATATTTTAAAGGGTTTTTAGGGCGCATAACATCGGCATAACCTCCCATTTGAAAATTCAAATATTTTAGATTTGCATTAAATTTGATTCATAGTCATTAGGCACCAATTTAACCAGATTTTCTGAATTTTAATTTCTTCTTAAGACTACTGCTTAAATTTTAGACATTTTCTAGAATCAAAATCATGTAATGAATTTGATCAAAATTAGAATAAGAATTCTAGACATAAGGTTTAGTAGCATTAGATCTTGATTCTAGTCTTCATAAGTGGTGAAAAACTGTTCTGTTTGGGAATATTAATTTTAACTGTCCTGGGACGGGTATTCTTCTTTTATATATATAAAGTTAGGTATGTGTATGTTATATATGTATAGGATTCACTCTCAACCTATTAACCGATCATTATGAATCATGGAATATATATTCTAGGCAACACTGAGTAGCATGGGTACATTATTTTTTTGTAAACTTTATGTATGTGCAGGGTAAACTCTTAAATGAATCCTTATGAATTATGGGATACGTTTCTCGGCAACACTGTGAGTAATGTTGGCACATTATTTTTTTATAAACTTTACAATTTAGTGTGTGCGGGAGATGGCATATCAACCTATCCCCCAAAATTAAAAGTGAGATACAATTTCCTACCAAAAAAATAACGTTTAATTACTTAAACTGTAAAAAATAAATGATGTCACTTACAGTGTGAATAGAGTACACCTATATCTCTTAAATATCTCTAAGTATGACAATGTGTAATTTAAAATGCTATACACATTGCTTATACCCGTCCTCAAACAGGTATTCTTTTAGTTCTTTATGAAAGTTTATAAATAATAGTTTGTATTATTATTATTTGTTTGTTATGCTTCTTTGAGGATCTCCTTTTTAATTATCTTCTCAATTCAACCCTTTAAAAATGTATACTATTTATACAGTATCAACCTACAGATTGAATTCTGACAAATATTTTATGTATCTATTTATACGAAAAAGCACTATTAATTGGTTACACAGAGAAATTGTATTGCACAAAACAAAGTAACAGTAAGCCTAAACCTAGAAAAGAAACAATCTGGTTCAACATTGAAATTAAATACAGGGTGTCCATAAAGTCCGTGTGCACTTTAAAAATTTATAAGTTTATTTGTATTTGCAATAGAAATAATCTGTAAAAAGGAAAGAAGTAAATCTATATTTATTAAGGTTTTATTGAAATTTTATTTAAGTTTCCACATGTCCTCCATCATTAGCAATACAAAAGGGTAATATGATTTTGCAGTTCACGGAAAAAATTTGCCAACTTATTTACACTAATGCCTGAAATCGCATTAGTTATTTTAGCTTTCAAATCTTCTAATGAACCAGGTTTGGTTGCATACACAATTGTTGGCACATGTCCCCATATGAAAAATCAAATGGAGCTAAATCTGGCGAACGCAGAGGCCAATAAAATGGTCCACCCCTTCTGATCCATTTATTATGAAATTCCTGATTTAGAAACTTTCTAACATGCAGAGCAAAGGACAAGTGACACTGTATGAAACTAGGTACATGGAACTTTATAACAGTTTTTACAGATTATTTCTATTGCAAGTACAAATAAAGTTATAATTTTTTGAAGTGCACACTTACTTTATGGACACCCTATATAAGAAACTATTATGTGTATCTACACATAATAATAATAATAATAATAATAATAATAATAATAATAATAAAGAGAGAATAAAGAGAAATATCACTTGGTTCACACCACCATATAACCAGATGCTAAAAACTAAACTTGGTAATAAATATAAAATTTACCTGTTGGTTGATCCGTCACGTTTCAAATTGAAATAGCATTTTCATCGCTAAATGTGCAGATTGAATAGCCACATCTTAAAGAATGGACAATTTTTGCTTTTCTTTCTAAATGTTTTCCCAGACTTGATTTACATTTTTTATACAAAACAATTGTTTTGAATAATTTTGTGAATATATAAAAATGTTGCTGGGTTTGTTTCCTAATTAAGACATTTATTTTCTCAACTAAGTCTGACTGCAAATTGATTGAATTGCTTTTACAGAAAAATGTCCGAATACAATGGACAGTGATTGCAAAAAGAGAAAACAAGCAATTTCAAGTGATCTTTTTCATCTCCGTTTTGTTTGTTTATTATAGTAGAATGTTGAAGACTAAAAATATATCTACCATTGGGGAAAAAAATTCCTCTTTTGTCTCTAAATCACTTTTCAACATTAAAAAGATGAAGCGATTTATGATAAGTGGTGGTGGTTCTATTCTAGCAAAAAAAAATGACCAAAAAATAAAATTAAAAAACTTGTCCTTCAATTTATTTAAAGTCTTTTTTATTATTCTTCAAATATTTTATAAATACAAAAAACTAAAAAAAAGAATTTCAGTAAAATTGATGACAATCAAATCTCTCTTCCAAGAATTAAAAAAATAATTTTGTATTTATTTTTTATCCATTGATTTTAACCGATTCATGTTTTATTTCCATCCAGTAACTGTAAGTAAAAATGGCTACTTATAGGACTGGATTGCTAATAATTTGTGTTCTTTCCTTATATATTGTGGTGATCGACTCCCAGCAGGTCAGTTAGAACAAAATCTTTAGCAGTTTCTTTATTGCTTTTGGTGAAGATATTTTTCACTTTTCTTATTGGTTGAAAACAATTTTTTATTTTATTTATTTTATCTGAATTTGGAGCCAATTTTGTACCAAACTATGCAGCGCTGTCTTTTTTTATTAATGTTTGCACACTTTTAGATTGATTTTTGTTCCATAAAAATAATACAACAAAAGTTTTCTTTTTTTTATTTCTTGCTGTTATTTTCGTAATTGAATATGTAATAAAAACAACCTGATTTCTATAATTTAGTTTGCGATTGTTCAGACTGGATTATCCATACATTCACTGCTACTGGTGAAATCCAACAGCAATTTTCCTACTTCTTATCAACTGTGTAAAAATCGTTTTTTTTTTCTCCAATGTTTCTAAAGAAATTATGTTAAAACGAAGAGGATCAAATTCCAAAGAAAATCTTGTATATTACAAAGTTGAAATGATATTTATTGAAATACAAAATGGATGGAACAAAGATTTCAATGTCTGCAATCAAAATGGTCAATAGTTAAGAAAACTAAAAAATAGAAACAGCACAAAACAAACAAACAAACAAACAAAAGACAAAACCAATATATTTGCTGCATTGAACTTTAAAAAGAAAGATGTCATTTAAAAAAATATAGGTTATAGATTACTAGAATATTGCTCATGGAAAGTCTGATAAAGTTTGTTTTTTAAGACGAAATCAACAGCCAACAAATTGAAATAAAACATGCATCTGTTCTATTATTCTGACTACTATTCTCATTTTATCAGGTGGGAAAGAAAGTAATGTCGTTTTTGTCCAACACATTTCTTTCATCTGAAACATTCACATTAGGGCATTTTTACTCTTTACAATAATTTCCCTCATTTTCGATGACTTCTGTCCAACGATCAACTAGCTTCTTGATGCCTTCTTCAAAACATTTCTCTGATTTTTGAGAGAAAAACAAATTTAGGTCATGTTTTAGTTGGTCGTCATTTTCATAAATGTTATTGTTTAAGTGATGCTGCAACGACCGGAAAAGATGGTAGTTGGATGGAGCAATGTCAGGTGAATAAGGCGGATGAGGCAAAACTTCCCAATTAAAACTCATGGCCTTTTCCTGGGTGAGTTTTTCGGTGTGAGGTTTCGCGTTATAATGCTGAAGCACTACACCTTTCCTATTGAGTAATGCTGGTCGTTTTTTTGATAGAGCAATTCTTAGATCATCCAGCTGCAAACAGTGTATGACTGCTGTGATTGTTTGATTAGGCTCTAGTAACTCATAATGAATCAGTCCTCTCATGTCCGACCATAAAGAAAGCATAACCCTCTTTGTGTGTAGTCATTGTTTGGAACAGGCTGTGGACTTTGGTTTCGATCTAACCATTGTCTTTTGCATTGGGTATTCTTGTAAAGAACCCATTTTTCATCTCCAGTCACAATTCTTTGCAAAAATGGTTCTCGATGATTCCTGGAAAGCAACGATGTGCAAACAGTCAATCTTTGATTTCGTTGAGCTTCGGTCAAATCATGGGGAACCCAGAGTCCAAGTTTTGAAACTTTTCCTAACTCGTGAAGGTATGAAATAATTGTGATATGGGTTGTATTGAATTGTTGAGCAAATTCTATGCTGGTTAACTTTGGATTGGCCTCCACAGCGTTGTTAATGGCGTCTTTATCAATTGATTTTGACCTTCCCGAACATCGCCGATCTGACAGGTTAAAGTCTACAGAAAAAAATTTTGCAAACCACCGTTGACATTTTCAATCATTCAGAACATTTATCCCATAGACAGTTCCAATATTCCTTGTAGCTTCTGCAGCTGAGTTTCCTATTTTGAATTCATAGAGCATGCAATAGTCAGGTCATTCGCCGATGATACAAGGGCCACAAAATCCGTTCGGTCTCCCGAGGATGCTGTGTTGTTTCAAAAGGATCTCGATCAGATCTACAAATGGACGGAGGACAATAACATGGAGCTAAATGACGTGAAATTTGAGCTTCTCCGCTATGGTAATAACGACCAGCTAAAAAGCGAGATATCATACCACACTCCGTCAGGAAAAATGATAAACATAAAGCAAGAAGTAAAGGACCTCGGTGTATCTATGTCTAGTGATTGTCTTTTTAGCAATCAAATAAACAAAGTTGTGGAAAAAGCCAAGAACCTCATTGCCTGGATCCTGAGGACATTTAAAACCAGAGAATATCGTGCAATGGTCACGCTGTATAAATCCTTGGTCATTCCAGTTTTGGAATACTGTTCTGTCTTGTGGAACCCAAGTAGCCCTAGGCTCATCCAAAAGCTTGAAGCCATTCAGTGGTCCTTTCTACGGAAAATTCAAGCTGATCGGAACTACTGGTCATGTCTGAAGAAGACAAAAATGTTCTCGCTGCAAAGACGACGTGAAAGGTACCGGATAATTTACATCTGGAAGATATTGGAAGGAAAGGTACCGAACATTAATGGCCACATTCAAGCCCGAGACAATGAACGCCGCAGGAGGCACTGTATTGTTCCCTCGCTAAAAACTGGTGGGAAAATACGAACCATTTTTGAAACGAGCTTACCTGTACAGGGGTCACAACTCTTCAATGCCATGCCTAGGTGTATTCGGGATATAAAAAATGCTGCTGTGGAACAATTTAAGCGCTCTCTTGATGCCTACCTCGCTAATATCCCGGACCAACCCCAAATTGTCGGATACACGGCGTGCAGGCAAGCCGACACCAATTCTATCGTGCACATGCAAGCACATGCTGGTGCGGTTCCTTTGTCTCACAGGATCCTCACATCAGCCAGGGCGAGTTGAACAACCAGCAAGCCTGAACACGCCTGTTCGAAGCACCAGACAAAAAAAAAAAAAAAAAAAAAATGTCTCAGATGCTCCTCACTAATATCCATTTTTTGATGGCTGATACCATTAAACTTAATATTTTCCAACTAATGACTATATCTGAAAGGCAAAGCAAGATATTAAGACACCAATTCACCAAGAACTGTGTACAACTTAGGAGGCCGCAAAGTGATAAAGTATAAAATATGCCATTACTTTCTTTCCAACCTGATAGTTACTATATTCACAATATCTTGGTTGATGTAATCTTCAACATTCTTCAGGCGCATCTTTTGAACTTAGGAATCTGTACCGAATTTTGAACTGCACTCTTTATTTAATCCACGAGGTAGAATAGAGATGGATGAGAACTTGAATGTGGAGAAAGTATATGTGAATAGCGACGCTATTGAGATTGTCGAAGTTTTATTACTTTGGTGATACCATTGGAGCACAGGGTGGAGTGTGGTTGCAAGAGTTAGGAGTGGATGGAGTAAGTTCAACGAACTTCTGCCATTACTAACCAGCAGAGCATTACCACTGTCGACTAAGGGAAGAGTTTATCAGACATGTGTACAGTGTGATGTATGGAAGTAGAAACCTGGCCAGTGAGGACATGCGTTGCATGGAGAGAAATGATATAAGAATGATACGATGGGTGTGTAATATGATTAAATCTGGACAGTATAGGGAGATGTGTGCAAAACAAGGAGGTTCCAATGGTATGGCAACGTTGAAAGAATAGATGAGTTTTTGGGTTAGTAGAGGTAGAACAGTTGAGGTAGCAGGTTCAGTTCACAGAGGAAGGCTACGGAAAACATAGGAGGAAGTGATAAGAATGAACTTGAGAGAAAGAGGGATAAATAAAGACCTTGACAGAGATAGGTTGGTTTGGAAGTCAATTTGTTAAAACCGTCCAACGCATGGCAGCATGTAAAACGGACATTAAACCGAATATGATGCTGGAGATTGTTCTCATTCCATCAGCCATTACCAAATAGAAGTGTTAATTTTATATTATTCTTAGTTATCATCGACTGTGTTAAGACTGCCATTTTAGAACTGATTCTTCTTCTGGAGATTGAATGTTCAATCCTTACTACCTTCCTGCCTAGGATTTGGTGCAGCAATCACCCTGGGCGGGTTTCCTATAATGGAGGAAGTTTCTAGGGATTATTAAATTCATAAACGGTCTCCAGTCGCATGTGTATCCTAGTCAGGAAGGATGTTGATGTTAATTTTTGCAGGGAGGTGTCGCTGTCCTCCTACATACAGCACATGGTATATCCATCTGTTACTCAATGTCACTTAACTTCAGTGATCTAACGGGAACATGTGTGTCAACGTGATTATATTGGACATCCTTATTACAGGACCTTATAACTAAGAATAACATCAATTAACATGTCTACCCCGTGAATTAAATAAAGGGTTAAATTAAAAATTGTGTACACGTTCCCGAGTTGAACTAAATATTTTCTAAGTTTAACAAAGATTCCCAAGTTCAAAAATATGCATTTAAAAGTTTGGGGTTACATCGGCCAAAACGTTACAGAACTACTGTTCTTATTCCATAACTTGATTCTCATACAAAATGCCTACCAACATAATTTTTTACCTTGGATGGAGGGAATTTGTTATTGCATAAAAAATTTTCATGAAAAATTCTGACAACAAAACTTATTTTTTTACAGAAATTAAAAAAACAATGGACAAAAATGTTAACTGCCAACTGAAATAATTGTAGACAGTTTCTATTGTCAGAAAGGTGGGTGTTAAAGGTAAAAAAAATGAAGACACCAATCGTTAGAAATTCTGTTAAAAGAAAGACATTAAGCTAAGTTTAGCACAAGGCCAAGATAATCGAGTACCAAACCGTATAAGTAGTTTAGGTAAATGGGATTATCGCAATATGTTTGGGTCATGAAAGAGATTATCTACTTGTATAAGCGACAGGAGATTAAACCCTTAAATCCCCCTCTGGACTTTTGCCAAACATTTGTACTAACAATAAATAAAAACAAAAGCCTTCTCCTTCTCTTTTTTTCTTCTTCTCCTTTTTCTCTTTCTTTCTTCTATTTCTTTCCTTTTTATCACTATCAGATGTTCAAGATTCGAGTCTTTTTTTGCTTAGAGAAAAGAACATTATTGCAATATCATTTCTCTATCAAACAACTTTTAGATTCTTGCTATGACCTTAAACTACATGCATGGGCAAGTCACCTATGTGGGAACTTTGTGGAGTCACACTGTCGTTGCCATTACTCCCAGTCCCAGGTTCATTCTAATGAAGTGCTGGTACCTGTCACTGTCAAGATCGCATCCAAATGTTAAATAGAATCTATTGTTTGCAGACTATTTATTTTCAAAATATATACCTACAAAATAATCTATAAAACAAAACAATCAAACCTCGTATATGGCTCACTGAGTCAGTTTTTTTTCGATCAGGTCACTTCAGGGTTTGGGTTACATAAAACCGAGAACGAACCAGGAACCTTTAGACTTTCAGAAACCAGGGTTGTGAAGTCGGAAATGATAAGGTCTGACTTTTCGTATTCCAAAACTTCCGATTCCTAGAATTTCAAAATATACAACTCGGATTCCATATTTTAAAGTCTCCCACTATTCAGACTGTCTGTTTATTCTTTGGAGATTAAAAAAGCCAACTTTGACTCTTAACATTCTTACGAGTCTGATTCCTTCCAGAACCTCTGACTTTGTAGGCCGACACATGCTGAATTATGGATAAACTATGAAGGGCCTCTTCGATCCAGAAAAGGTTGTGGGATATTTTCGATTTGAAAATGTGAATAAAAATATATAGCGTAAAGTTACGAAAAAGAAATTATTTTCGTTTTTGTATACAGGTTATCTTTTTATTTTTACAAAAGTGATATGGGAGTCACCAGTTTTGTAGACAGGTCAGAGGTCACCAATTGTCTGGGATAGCACAGATTGTATCACTACATAGGTATTCTACTAATATATGCACAGTAAAAGAGGACAAACCAAGATAGGGTTATAAAACTAATCAATAATACGGCATTTATTCCAGAAAATGTGCAACAGTTGTTTCTTTGTGATTAGTAGTGTGAGATTAGTTGTGTGTGTGTGTGTGTGTGTGTGTGTGTGTGTGTGTGTGTGTGTGTGTGTGTGTGTGTGTGTGTGTGTGTGTGTGTGTGTGTGTGTGAGAGTGATTGAAGCCTACAGGAATGAGTCTTTTGTTCTGGTTAATGAGTTTATGGTCCTTTGTATCGTTTCTGATGAAAGACGTTTTGTTTTATTAGTTACTCCTGAGATGGAAGAGATAATAACTTATCCTCGGTATATAACTGATAATGGGGTTTGCTTTTCAGGTAGAGTAAACATTCTTATCAAAACAATTTGGTCTATAATGATGACTTATTTAACATCCAAACATTCTCATCAAAACAATTTGGTCTATAATGATGACTTATTTCACATCTAAACATTCTTATCGAAACAATTTGGTATATAATGATGACTTATTTCACATCTAAACATTCTCATCAAAACAATTTGGTATATAATGATGACTTATTTCACATCTAAACATTCTCATCAAAACAATTTAGTCTATAATGATGACTTATTTGACATCTAAACATTCTCATCAAAACAATTTGGTCTATAATGACTTATTTCACATCTAAACATTCTCATCAAAACAATTTGGTATATAATGATGACTTATTTCACATCTAAACATTCTTACTGAAACAATTTGGTTTATAATGATGACTTATTTCACATCTAAACATTCTAATCAAAACAATTTGGTATATAATGATGACTTATTTCACATCTAAACATTCTCATGAACACAATTTGGTCTATAATGATGACTTATTTCACATCTAAACATTCTTATCAAAACAATTTGGTCTATAATGATGACTTATTTAACATCTAAACATTCTCATCAAAATAATTTGGTCTATAATGATGACTTATTTCGCATCTAAACATTCTCATCGACACAATTTGGTCTATAATGACTTATTTCACATCTCAACATTCTCATCAACACAATTTGGTCTATAATGATGACTTATTTCACATCTCATCCTCGAGAAGCAGGCCGATACTGTGTGCTTTTTTTTCTCAATCGACTGATTTTTCTAGCCCTTTTTATATCTAGTGTAGCTTAATTTTGGAGAGATTTCTATTTGTATTGTTTGGATTGTTCGGACTGTAGCTCTCATCTTGTGTGTTCTCACAACGTTTCAGCTAATATAACCTTCGACCTTCTTCAGGTGTATTTTGAAAATGGCTGTTATTGGTGAATCGTGGAAAAAATGGTTTTGTTTTTTTCGCGCGCACCATCGTCGTTAAAATGTTCTATCTGTGATGTACTTACGAAACGGAAAGAGCGTTGAGTAGTTTTCATTTCTGTATTAATTCAGGTCAGTACTGACTTGATATTAAATTATTTGAATTTTTGTCAAACATTCAAATCTTTTTTTTAATTGTTGAATTGGCCGTGTGACCAATGCGAGCGTCGCTGTAGACAAAATCATTTGATTTTTTAAAGATTTTTTTTTGGGGGGGGGAGTCTTTATTTGATCTGCCACAGTGATTTGAAAAGCTATTTGTAAAACATGCTATGTTATCGTACTCAAGTGAATCTTCTGTTCCTTTTTATATCTCACAAAATTCTGGTTGAATTTAGGAGAGGTTTCTATTTTCCACTTGGCATAATGATTAGAGTGTTCACTAATGGACTGAGAGGCTGGGGTTCAATCATCGGTTGAGTCATATCAAACACTCAAAAAAAATGGTACTTTATACCCCATTGCTAAACACTCAGCATTATAAGATGAGGATCGAGGGTAAGTGGAGTAATCCAAGGAAAGAAGTGATGCCCTCCCCTACATTTTGGTGTAGTAACCATTGAAAAAGGAGCCTTTCAATCGAACTACCTACCTACCTACTTACTTACCTCTATTAGTTCAACATTCTAATCCTTTTTTGAGTTTTTGAATTGGTAATGTGACTTTTTGGATTTTATTTATCTGATTTGCTGTTAATCATTGTAAAGCTATTTGTAAAACATTAAACTGAAAGATATCAAATTCAATTAACCATCTCTTACTAATGGAGATTTGGTATCTGTCTGAAGCCGAACCTATACTATTACTTCTATAGATGCACTATTGTACTATCTTTCAATGCTCAATTATGGGGGTAGGTAGTGTAATATTTGTTTTGTTGTCATGGTACCATCCTTCCAGGCATTACCACCTCCTTTGGGAGGGGAGTGTAGTATCTGTTCTGCGGTCATGATACCATCTACCTAGACATTACCATAGTTTAGAATCTGTTCTTTTGTCATAAGAGTAAGACCATCCTCCCAGCAATTATCTCCTTCTTGGGATGGGGGAGGGTTAATGTAGTATGTGTTCATTCGTCACGATACCACCCTTCCAATCATTACCTCCTTCTTTTTCGGAGGTTAAATAGTGTAGTATCTGTTTTGTTGTCATGATACCATTCTCTCAGGGATTACTTTTTCTTTTGAGGAGTAAGGTAGTATCCATTCTGTTGTCATGACACCAGCTTCCCAAGCTCGCAAAATTATGCTACCTGAGGATTATATATTTGCTAATGACTTTAAAGGAGTTCCAGTATGGTACACACAATAAGTTTAAAATGTAAGTTGTAAAATTGTGACACCTTTTTAATCAGAATTTTTCTCTAATCTATCTCTGAACAGATCTGTATGTATCCCTCTTCCTCTTAAACCCATCCTCATCACTTCCTTTCATGTTTTCCTTAGCCTTCCCCTAACAACTGACCCTGTTAACTCAATTCTTCTACATATGCAACCTAAGAACTCTCATTCATTGTTTTCAACATGACCATACCAACGAAATATCCTATTCTGCAGACATATCCCTGTGCTGTCCAAATTTAATCTTCCTCTGAGGTCATCAGATCTAAGCCTGTTTGTAAGACTCACATTACACATCCATCATATCATTCTCATAATTTCTTTCCATGCAATGCATCTGTTCAACCTCATTGGCAAATTTTTACTTCCATACATAATCACACTTTAGACACATACCTTATATACTTTTTTCCTTTGTGAACAGTGGTAACGCTTAGCTAGTTAGTAATGGCAGAAGTTCTCTGAAGTTACTCCATCGACCCATAACTCTTGCAATCATACTAGCACCTACTCTTCCCTGTGCTCCAATGGTATCACCAAGGTAACCAACCTTCTGAACAGCCTGAATAACCTTGCCATCCAAATATACTTTCTCCACATCTGAATTCTCATCCATCTTCATTGTCTTTTTGCAACAAACAAAATACGTATGAAAAGTATTTGACCTCTTGATGTAATTGTTATATAGACCGACCCCCTTAGCATTAGACTTAGAACAAATAACTTTCTTATAAATATGGTTACATGATGCATCATCTCGGATAGATTATAAATGCAGCCTTCAAGACAAGATCCTCAATAAGGAAATACTGGAACGTGTCTGGTTTACCATCTATGGCGGATCTACTAATAATACAGAAAAATGTCAGATGGGTGAGACACCTGAAGAGAATGGAACCTGAATGGCTGACAAAACTACTGTTCCACTCTTAACTGTGTGAATGGTAGGAGAAATCAGGGAAAGCCCAGATCCAACAATAGCGAGAAAAGAAACTAGAAATAGGGGAATCTCAACAGCAACAATTGACAAGATTATGCGAAAGATAGAACCAAATGGGGAAGTATGATCATTGTCGTTTGGATGGAAGAATACATACGATATTTTTCTCAGTATTACTTTAGTATTTTGCATTGTCGTTTTCACAGAAAAATGCATACGATATTTTCTAAGTATTAGTTAATATTTTTCATTGTACGTTTTGACGGAAGAATGCATACGATATTTTCTAAGTATTACTTTACTATTTTTCATTGTCGTTTGGACGGAAGAATGCATACGATATTTTCTAAGTATTACTTTACTATTTCTAATTGACGTTTTAGCAGAGAGAATGCATACGATATTTTCTAAGTATTAGTTAATATTTTTCATTGTCATTTGGACGGAAGAATGCATACGATATTTTCTAAGTATTACTTTACTATTTTTCATTGTCGTTTGGACGGAAGAATGCATACGATATTTTCTAAGTATTAGTTAATATTTTTCATTGTCATTTGGACGGAAGAATGCATACGATATTTTCTAAGTATTACTTTACTATTTTTCATTGTCGTTTGGACGGAAGAATGCATACGATATTTTCTAAGTATTAGTTAATATTTTTCATTGTCATTTGGACGGAAGAATGCATACGATATTTTCTAAGTATTAGTTAATATTTTTCATTGTCATTTGGACGGAAGAATGCATACGATATTTTCTAAGTATTACTTTACTATTTTTCATTGTCGTTTGGACGGAAGAATGCATACGATATTTTCTAAGTATTACTTTACTATTTTTCATTGTCGTTTGGACGGAACAATGCATACGATATTTTCTAAGTATTACTTTACTGCTTTTCATTGTACGTTTTGACAGAAGAATGGATACGATATTTTCTAAGTATTAGTTTACTATTTTTCATTGTCGTTTGGACGGAAGAATGCATACGATATTTTCTAAGTATTACTTTACTACTTTTGATTGTCGTTTGGACGGAAGAATGCATACGATATTTTCTAAATATTACTTTACTATTTTTCATTGTCGTTTTGACGGAAGAATGCATACGATATTTTCTAAGTATTACTTTACTATTTTTCATTGTCGTTTGGACGGAAGAATGCATACGATATTTTCAAAATATTACTGTACTATTTTTCATTGCCGTTTTGACGGAAGAATGCATACGATATTTTCTAAGTATAACTTTACTATTTTTCATTGTCGTTTGGACGGAAGAATGCATACGATATTTTCTAAGTATTACTTTACTATTTTCATTGTCGTTTTGACGGAAGAATGCATACGATATTTTTCAAAGTATTACTTAACTATTTTTCATTGTCGTTTGGACGGAAGAATGCATACGATATTTTCTAAGTATTACTTTACTATTTATCATTGTCGTTTTGACGGAAGAATTCATACGATATTTTCTAAGTATTACTTTACTGCTTTTCATTGTACGTTTTTACAGAAGAATGCATACGATATTTTCTAAGTATTACTTTACTATTTTTCATTGTCATTTGGACGGAAGAATGCATACGATATTTTCTAAGTATTACTTTACTATTTTTCATTGTCGTTTGGACGGAAGAATGCATACGATATTTTCTAAGTATTACTTTACTGCTTTTCATTGTACGTTTTTACAGAAGAATGCATACGATATTATCTAAGTATTACTTTACTACTTTTGATTGTCGTTTGGACGGAAGAATGCATACGATATTTTCTAAATATTACTTTACTATTTTTCATTGTCGTTTTGAGGGAAGAATGCATACGATATTTTCTAAGTATTACTTTACTATTTTTCATTGTCGTTTGGACGGAAGAATGCATACGATATTTTCTAAGTATTACTTTACTATTTTTCATTGTCGTTTGGACGGAAGAATGCATACGATATTTTCAAAATATTACTGTACTATTTTTCATTGTCGTTTTGACGGAAAAATGCATACGATATTTTCTAAGTATAACTTTACTATTTTTCATTGTCGTTTGGACGGAAGAATGCATACGATATTTTCTAAGTATTACTTTACTATTTTCATTGTCGTTTTGACGGAAGTATGCATACGATATTTTCTAAGTATTACTTTACTATTTTTCATTGTCGTTTTGACGGAAGAATGCATACGATATTTTTCAAAGTATTACTTAACTATTTTTCATTGTCGTTTGGACGGAAGAATGCATACAATATTTTCTAAGTATTACTTTACTATTTTTCCTTATCGTTTTGACGGAAGAATGCATACGATATTTTCTAAGTATTACTTTACTACTTTTCATTTTAAGTTTTGACAGAAGAATGCATACGATATTTTCTAAGTATTACTTTACTACTTTTCATTCTACGTTTTGACAGACGAAAGCATACGATATTTTCTAAGTATTACTTTACTATTTTTCATTGTCGTTTGGACGGAAGAATGCATACGATATTTTCTAAGTATTACTTTACTATTTTTCCTTATCGTTTTGACGGAAGAATGCATACGATATTTTCTAAGTATTACTTTACTACTTTTCATTTTAAGTTTTGACAGAAGAATGCATACGATATTTTCTAAGTATTACTTTACCATTTCTAATTGACGTTTTAGCATGGAGAATGCATACGATATTTTCTAAGTATTACTTTACCATTTCTAATTGACGTTTTAGCATGGAGAATGCATACGATATTTTCTAAGTATTACTTTACTATTTTTCATTGTCGTTTTGACGGAAGAATGCATACGATATTTTCTAAGTATTACTTTACCATTTCTAATTGACGTTTTAGCATGGAGAATGCATACGATATTTTCTAAGTATTACTTTACCATTTCTAATTGACGTTTTAGCATGGAGAATGCATACGATATTTTCTAAGTATTACTTTACCATTTCTAATTGACGTTTTAGCATGGAGAATGCATACGATATTTTCTAAGTATTACTTTACTATTTTTCATTGTCGTTTTGACGGAAGAATGCATACGATATTTTCTAAGTATTACTTTACCATTTCTAATTGACGTTTTAGCATGGAGAATGCATACGATATTTTCTAAGTATTACTTTACCATTTCTAATTGACGTTTTAGCATGGAGAATGCATACGATATTTTCTAAGTATTACTTTACCATTTCTAATTGACGTTTTAGCATGGAGAATGCATACGATATTTTCTAAGTATTACTTTACTATTTTTCATTGTCGTTTTGACGGAAGAATGCATACGATATTTTCTAAGTATTACTTTACCATTTCTAATTGACGTTTTAGCATGGAGAATGCATACGATATTTTCTAAGTATTAATTTACCATTTCTAATTGACGTTTTAGCATGGAGAATGCATACGATATTTTCTAAGTATTACTTTACTATTTTTCATTGTCGTTTTGACGGAAGAATGCATACGATATTTTCTAAGTATTACTTTACTATTTATCATTGTCGTTTTGACGGAAGAATTCATACGATATTTTCTAAGTATTACTTTACTATTTTTCATTGTCATTTGGACGGAAGAATGCATACGATATTTTCTAAGTATTACTTTACTGCTTTTCATTGTACGTTTTTACAGGAGAATGCATACGATATTTTCTAAGTATTACTTTACTATTTTTCATTGTCGTTTGGACGGAAGGATGCATACGATATTTTCTAAATATTACTGTACTATTTTCATTGTCATTTGGACAGAAAGAATGCATACGATATTTTCTAAGTATTACTTTACTACTTTTCATTGTACGTTTTGACAGAAGAATGCATACGATATTTTCTAAGTATTACTTTACCATTTTTCATTGTCGTTTGGACGGAAGAATGCATACGATATTTTCTAAGTATTACTTCACTATTTTTCATTGACGTTTTGACGGAAAAATGCATACGATATTTTCTAAGTATTACTTTACTATTTTTCATTGTCGTTTTGACGGAAGAATGCATACGATATTTTCTAAGTATTACTTTACTACTTTTCATTGTCGTTTTGACGGAAGAATGCATACGATATTTTCTAAGTATTACTTTACTACTTTTCATTGTCGTTTTGACGGAAGAATGCATACGATATTTTCTAAGTATTACTTTACTATTTTTCATTGTCGTTTTGACGGAAGAATGCATACAATATTTTCTAAGTATTACTTTACTATTTTTCATTGTCGTTTTGACGGAAGAATGCATACAATATTTTCTAAGTATTTCTTTACTATTTTGCATTGTCGTTTGGACGGAACAATGCATACGATATTTTCTAAGTATTACTTTACTACTTTTCATTGTCGTTTGGACGGAAGAATGCATACGATATTTTCTAAGTATTACTTTACTATTTTTAATTGTCATTTGGACGGAAGAATGCATACGATATTTTCTAAGTATTACTTTACTACTTTTCATTCTACGTTTTGACAGAAGAATGCATACAATATTTTCTAAGTATTACTGTACCATTTTTCATTGTCGTTTGGACGGAAAAATGCATACGATATTTTCTAAGTATTACTTTACTATTTTTCATTGACGTTTTGACGGAAAAATGCATACGATATTTTCTAAGTATTACTTTACTATCTTTCATTGTCGTTTGGACGGAAGAATGCATACGATATTTTCAAAATATTACTGTACTATTTTTCATTGCCGTTTTGACGGAAAAATGCATACGATATTTTCTAAGTATAACTTTACTATTTTTCATTGTCGTTTGGACGGAAGAATGCATACGATATTTTCTAAGTATTACTTTACTATTTTCATTGTCGTTTTGACGGAAGAATGCATACGATATTTTCTAAGTATTACTTTACCATTTTTCATTGTCGTTTGGACGGAAGAATGCATACGATATTTTCTAAGTATTACTTCACTATTTTTCATTGACGTTTTGACGGAAAAATGCATACGATATTTTCTAAGTATTACTTTACTATTTTTCATTGTCGTTTTGACGGAAGAAT
Organism: Sepiola atlantica; assembly: GCA_963556195.1. Lineage (NCBI taxonomy): Eukaryota > Metazoa > Mollusca > Cephalopoda > Sepiida > Sepiolidae > Sepiola > Sepiola atlantica. The sequence continues at coordinate 81,297,009 of OY744515.1, forward strand.
GCATACGATATTTTCTAAGTATTACTTTACTACTTTTCATTGTCGTTTTGACGCAAGAATGCATACGATATTTTCTAAGTATTACTTTACTACTTTTCATTGTCGTTTTGACGGAAGAATGCATACGATATTTTCTAAGTATTACTTTACTATTTTTCATTGTCGTTTTGACGGAAGAATGCATACAATATTTTCTAAGTATTACTTTACTATGTTTCATTGTCGTTTTGACGGAAGAATGCATACAATATTTTCTAAGTATTTCCTTACTATTTTGCATTGTCGTTTGGACGGAACAATGCATACGATATTTTCTAAGTATTACTTTACTACTTTTCATTGTCGTTTGGACGGAAGAATGCATACGATATTTTCTAAGTATTACTTTACTATTTTTAATTGTCATTTGGACGGAAGAATGCATACGATATTTTCTAAGTATTACTTTACTACTTTTCATTCTACGTTTTGACAGAAGAATGCATACGATATTTTCTAAGTATTACTGTACCATTTTTCATTGTCGTTTGGACGGAAAAATGCATACGATATTTTCTAAGTATTACTTTACTATTTTTCATTGACGTTTTGACGGAAAAATGCATACGATATTTTCTAAGTATTACTTTACTATCTTTCATTGTCGTTTTGACGGAAGAATGCATACAATATTTTCTAAATATTACTTTACTATTTTTCATTGTCGTTTTGACGGAAGAATGCATACAATATTTTCTAAGTATTTCTTTACTATTTTGCATTGTCGTTTTGACGGAAGAATGCATACGATATTTTCTAAGTATTACTTTACTATTTTTCATTGTCGTTTGGACGGAAGAATGCATACAATATTTTCTAAGTATTACTTTACTACTTTTCATTGACGTTTGGACGGAAGAATTCATACAATATTTTCTAAGTATTACTTTACTATTTTCTTTGTCGTTTTGACGGAAGAATGCATACGATATTTTCTAAGTATTACTTTACTATTTTTCATTGTCGTTTGGACGGAAGAATGCATATGATATTTTCTAAGTATTACTTGACTATTTTTCATTGTCGTTTGGACCGAAGAATGCATACGATATTTTCTAAGTATTACTTTACTACTTTTCATTTTAAGTTTTGACAGAAGAATGCATACGATATTTTCTAAGTATTACTTAACTACTTTTCATTGTCGTTTTGACGGAAGAATTCATACGATATTTTCTAAATATTACTGTACTATTTTTCATTGTCGTTTTGACGGAAGAATTCATACGATATTTTCTAAGTATTACTTTACTATTTTTCATTGTCATTTGGACGGAAGAATGCATACGATATTTTCTAAGTATTACTTTACTGCTTTTCATTGTACGTTTTTACAATAGAATGCATACGATATTTTCTAAGTATTACTTTACTTTTTTTACTTGTCGGTTGGACGGAAGAATGCATACGATATTTTCTAAACATTACTTTACTATTTTTCATTGACGTTTGGACGGAAGAATGCATACGATATTTTCCAAGTATTACTTTACTATTTTTCATTGTCGTTTGGACGGAAGAATGCATACGATATTTTCTAAGTATTACTTTACTATTTCTAATTGACGTTTTAGCATGGAGAATGCATACGATATTTTCTAAGTATTACTTTACTATTTTTCATTGTCGTTATGACGGAAGAATGCATACGATATTTTCTTAGTATTACTTTACTATTTAGTATTGTCGTTTTGACGGAAGAATTCATACGATATTTTCTAAGTATTACTTTACTATTTTTCATTGTCATTTGGACGGAAGAATGCATACGATATTTTCTAAGTATTAGTTTACTTTTTTTCATTGTCGTTTGGACGGAAGAATGCATACGATATTTTCTAAGTATTACTTTACTATTTTTCATTGTCGTTTTGACGGAAAGAATGCATACGATATTTTCTATGTATTACTTTACGATTTGTCATTGTCGTTTTGACGGAAGAATGCATACGATATTTTCTAAGTATTACTGTACCATTTTACATTGTCGTTTTGACGCAAGAATACATGCGATATTTTCTATGTATTACTTTACTACTTTTCATTGTCGTTTTGACGGAAAAATACATAAAATATTTTCTAAGTATTACTTTACTATTTTTCATTCTACGTTTTGACAGAATAATGCATACGATATTTTCTAAGTATTACTTTACTATTTTTACTTGTCGGTTGGACGGAAGAATGCATACGATATTTTCTAAGTATTACTTTACTATTTTTCATTGACGTTTTGACGTACGAATGCATACGATATTTTCTAAGTATTACTTTACTATTTTTCATTGTCATTTGGACGGAAAAATGCATACGATATTTTCTAAGTATTACATTACTATTTTTCATTGTCGTTTGGACGGAAGAATGCATACGATATTTTCTAAGTATTACTTTACTGCTTTTCATTGTACGTTTTGACAGAAGAATGGATACGATATTTTCTAAGTATTAGTTTACTATTTGTTATTGTCGTTTGGACGGAAGAATGCATACGATATTTTCTAAGTATTACTTTACTGCTTTTCATTGTACATTTTTACAGAAGAATGCATACGATATTTTCTAAGTATTACTTTACTACTTTTGATTGTCGTTTGGACGGAAGAATGCATACGATATTTTCTAAATATTACTTTACTATTTTTCATTGTCGTTTTGACGGAAGAATTCATACGATATTTTCTAAGTATTACTTTACTATTTTTCATTGTCGTTTGGACGGAAGAATGCATACGATATTTTCAAAATATTACTGTACTATTTTTCATTTCCGTTTTGATGGAAAAATGCATACGATATTTTCTAAGTATAACTTTACTATTTTTCATTGTCGTTTGGACGGAAGAATGCATACGATATTTTCTAAGTATTACTTTACTATTTTCATTGTCGTTTTGACGGAAGAATGCATACGATATTTTCTAAGTATTACTTTACTATTTTTCATTGTCGTTTTGACGGAAGAATGCATACGATATTTTTCAAAGTATTACTTAACTATTTTTCATTGTCGTTTAGACGGAAGAATGCATACAATATTTTCTAAGTATTACTTTACTACTTTTCATTTTAAGTTTTGACAGAAGAATGCATACGATATTTTCTAAGTATTACTTAACTACTTTTCATTGTCGTTTTGACGGAAGAATTCATACGATATTTTCTAAGTATTACTTTACTATTTTTCATTGTCATTTGGACGGAAGAATGCATACGATATTTTCTAAGTATTACTTTACTACTTTTCATTCTACGTTTTGACAGACGAAAGCATACGATATTTTCTAAGTATTACTTTACTGCTTTTCATTGTACGTTTTTACAGGAGAATGCATACGATATTTTCTAAGTATTACTTTACTATTTTTCATTGTCATTTGGACGGAAGAATGCATACGATATTTTCTAAGTATTACTTTACTATTTTTCATTGTCATTTGGACGGAAGAATGCATACGATATTTTCTAAGTATTACTTTACTATTTTTCATTGTCATTTGGACGGAAGAATGCATACGATATTTTTTAAGTATTACTTTACTATTTTTTATTGTCGTTTGGACGGAAGGATGCATACGATATTTTCTAAGTATTACTTTACTATTTTTTATTGTCGTTTGGACGGAAGAATGCATACGATATTTTTTAAGTATTACTTTACTATTTTTTATTGTCGTTTGGACGGAAGGATGCATACGATATTTTCTAAATATTACTGTACTATTGTTCATTGTCATTTGGACGGAAGAATTCATACGATATTTTCTAAGTATTACTTTACTATTTTTCATTGTCATTTGGACGGAAGAATGCATACGATATTTTCTAAGTATTACTTTACTGCTTTTCATTGTACGTTTTGACAGAAGAATGCAAACGATATTTTCTAAGTATTAGTTTACTATTTTTCATTGTCGTTTGGACGGAAGGATGCATACGATATTTTCTAAATATTACTGTACTATTTTTCATTGTCATTTGGACAGAAAGAATGCATACGATATTTTCTAAGTATTACTTTACTACTTTTCATTCTACGTTTTGACAGAAGAATGCATACGATATTTTCTAAGTATTACTTTACTATTTTTCATTGTCGTTTGGACGGAAGAATGCATACGATATTTTCTAAGTATTACTTTACTATTTTTCATTGACGTTTTGACGGAAAAATGCATACGATATTTTCTAAGTATTACTTTACTATTTTTGATTGTCGTTTTGACGGAAAAATGCATACAATAATTTCTAAGTATTACTTTACTATTTTTCATTGTCGTTTTGACGGAAGAATGCATACAATATTTTCTAAGTATTTCTTTACTATTTTGCATTGTCGTTTTGACGGAAGAATGCATACGATATTTTCTAAGTATTACTTTACTACTTTTCATTGTCGTTTGGACGGAAGAATGCATACGATATTTTCTAAGTATTACTTTACTATTTTTAATTGTCATTTGGACGGAAGAATGCATACGATATTTTCTAAGTATTACTTTACTACTTTTCATTCTACGTTTTGACAGAAGAATGCATACGATATTTTCTAAGTATTACTGTACCATTTTTCATTGTCGTTTGGACGGAAGAATGCATACGATATTTTCTAAGTATTACTTTACTATTTTTCATTGACGTTTTGACGGAAAAATGCATACGATATTTTCTAAGTATTACTTTACTATTTTCATTGTCGTTTTGACGGAAGAATGCATACAATATTTTCTAAGTATTACTTGACTATTTTTCATTGTCGTTTTGAGGGAAGAATGCATACGATATTTTCTAAGTATTACTTTACTACTTTTCATTCTACGTTTTGACAGACGAAAGCATACGATATTTTCTCAGTATTACTTTACTATTTTTCATTGTCGTTTGGACGGAAGAATGCATACGATATTTTCTAAGTATTACTTTACTATTTCTAATTGACGTTTTAGCATGGAGAATGCATACGATATTTTCTAAGTATTACTTTACTATTTTTCATTGTCATTTTGACGGAAGAATGCGTACGATATTTTCTAAGTATTACTTTACTATTTATCATTGTCGTTTTGACGGAAGAATTCATACGATATTTTCTAAGTATTACTTTACTATTTTTCATTGTCATTTGGACGGAAGAATGCATACGATATTTTTCTAAGTACTACTTTACTGCTTTTCATTGTACGTTTTGACAGAAGAATGCATACGATATTTTCTAAGTATTAGTTTACTATTTTTCATTGTCGTTTGGACGGAAGGATGCATACGATATTTTCTAAATATTACTGTACTATTTTTCATTGTCGTTTTGACGGAAGAATTCATACGATATTTTCTAAGTATTACTTTACTATTTTTCATTGTCATTTGGACGGAAGAATGCATACGATATTTACTAAGTATTACTTTACTGCTTTTCATTGTACGTTTTTACAATAGAATGCATACGATATTTTCTAAGTATTACTTTACTATTTTTACTTGTCGGTTGGACGGAAGAATGCATACGATATTTTCTAAGCATTACTTTACTATTTTTCATTGACGTTTGGACGGAAGAATGCATACGATATTTTCCAAGTATTACTTTACTATTTTTCATTGTCGTTATGACGGAAGAATGCATACGATATTTTCTTAGTATTACTTTACTATTTAGTATTGTCGTTTTGACGGAAGAATTCATACGATATTTTCTAAGTATTACTTTACTACTTTTCATTGTCATTTGGACGGAAGAATGCATACGATATTTTCCAAGTATTACTTTACTATTTTTCATTCTACGTTTTGACAGAATAATGCATACGATATTTTCTAAGTATTACGTTACTATTTTTCCTTGTCGGTTGGACGGAAGAATGCATACGATATTTTCTAAGCATTACTTTACTATTTTTCATTGACGTTTGGACGGAAGAATGCATACGATATTTTCCAAGTATTACTTAACTACTTTTCATTGTCGTTTTGACGGAAGAATTCATACGATATTTTCTAAGTATTACTTTACTATTTTTCATTGTCGTTTGGACGGAAGAATGCATACGATATTTTCAAAATATTACTGTACTATTTTTTATTGCCGTTTTGACGGAAAAATGCATACGATATTTTCTAAGTATAACTTTACTATTTTTCATTGTCGTTTGGACGGAAGAATGCATACGATATTTTCTAAGTATTACTTTACTATTTTCATTGTCGTTTTGACGGAAGAATGCATACGATATTTTCTAAGTATTACTTTACTATTTTTCATTGTCGTTTTGACGGAAGAATGCATACGATATTTTTCAAAGTATTACTTAACTATTTTTCATTGTCGTTTAGACGGAAGAATGCATACAATATTTTCTAAGTATTACTTTACTACTTTTCATTTTAAGTTTTGACAGAAGAATGCATACGATATTTTCTAAGTATTACTTAACTACTTTTCATTGTCGTTTTGACGGAAGAATTCATACGATATTTTCTAAGTATTACTTTACTATTTTTCATTGTCATTTGGACGGAAGAATGCATACGATATTTTCTAAGTATTACTTTACTACTTTTCATTCTACGTTTTGACAGACGAAAGCATACGATATTTTCTAAGTATTACTTTACTGCTTTTCATTGTACGTTTTTACAGGAGAATGCATACGATATTTTCTAAGTATTACTTTACTATTTTTCATTGTCATTTGGACGGAAGAATGCATACGATATTTTCTAAGTATTACTTTACTATTTTTCATTGTCATTTGGACGGAAGAATGCATACGATATTTTTTAAGTATTACTTTACTATTTTTTATTGTCGTTTGGACGGAAGGATGCATACGATATTTTCTAAATATTACTGTACTATTGTTCATTGTCATTTGGACGGAAGAATTCATACGATATTTTCTAAGTATTACTTTACTATTTTTCATTGTCATTTGGACGGAAGAATGCATACGATATTTTCTAAGTATTACTTTACTGCTTTTCATTGTACGTTTTGACAGAAGAATGCAAACGATATTTTCTAAGTATTAGTTTACTATTTTTCATTGTCGTTTGGACGGAAGGATGCATACGATATTTTCTAAATATTACTGTACTATTTTTCATTGTCATTTGGACAGAAAGAATGCATACGATATTTTCTAAGTATTACTTTACTACTTTTCATTCTACGTTTTGACAGAAGAATGCATACGATATTTTCTAAGTATTACTTTACCATTTTTCATTGTCGTTTGGACGGAAGAATGCATACGATATTTTCTAAGTATTACTTTACTATTTTTCATTGACGTTTTGACGGAAAAATGCATACGATATTTTCTAAGTATTACTTTACTATTTTTGATTGTCGTTTTGACGGAAAAATGCATACAATAATTTCTAAGTATTACTTTACTATTTTTCATTGTCGTTTTGACGGAAGAATGCATACAATATTTTCTAAGTATTTCTTTACTATTTTGCATTGTCGTTTTGACGGAAGAATGCATACGATATTTTCTAAGTATTACTTTACTACTTTTCATTGTCGTTTGGACGGAAGAATGCATACGATATTTTCTAAGTATTACTTTACTATTTTTAATTGTCATTTGGACGGAAGAATGCATACGATATTTTCTAAGTATTACTTTACTACTTTTCATTCTACGTTTTGACAGAAGAATGCATACGATATTTTCTAAGTATTACTGTACCATTTTTCATTGTCGTTTGGACGGAAGAATGCATACGATATTTTCTAAGTATTACTTTACTATTTTTCATTGACGTTTTGACGGAAAAATGCATACGATATTTTCTCAGTATTACTTTACCATTTTTCATTGTCGTTTGGACGGAAGAATGCATACAATATTTTCTAAGTATTACTTTACTACTTTTCATTCTACGTTTTGACAGACGAAAGCATACGATATTTTCTCAGTATTACTTTACTATTTTTCATTGTCGTTTGGACGGAAGAATGCATACGATATTTTCTAAGTATTACTTTACTATTTCTAATTGACGTTTTAGCATGGAGACTGCATACGATATTTTCTAAGTATTACTTTACTATTTTTTATTGTCATTTTGACGGAAGAATGCATACGATATTTTCTAAGTATTACTTTACTATTTATCATTGTCGTTTTGACGGAAGAATTCATACGATATTTTCTAAGTATTACTTTACTATTTTTCATTGTCATTTGGACGGAAGAATGCATACGATATTTTTCTAAGTACTACTTTACTGCTTTTCATTGTACGTTTTGACAGAAGAATGCATACGATATTTTCTAAGTATTAGTTTACTATTTTTCATTGTCATTTGGACGGAAGGATGCATACGATATTTTCTAAATATTACTGTACTATTTTTCATTGTCGTTTTGACGGAAGAATTCATACGATATTTTCTAAGTATTACTTTACTATTTTTCATTGTCATTTGGACGGAAGAATGCATACGATATTTACTAAGTATTACTTTACTGCTTTTCATTGTACGTTTTTACAATAGAATGCATACGATATTTTCTAAGTATTACTTTACTATTTTTACTTGTCGGTTGGACGGAAGAATGCATACGATATTTTCTAAGCATTACTTTACTATTTTTCATTGACGTTTGGACGGAAGAATGCATACGATATTTTCCAAGTATTACTTTACTATTTTTCATTGTCGTTTGGACGGAAGAATGCATACGATATTTTCTAAGTATTACTTTACTATTTCTAACTGACGTTTTAGCATGGAGAATGCATACGATATTTTCTAAGTATTACTTTACTATTTTTCATTGTCGTTATGACGGAAGAATGCATACGATATTTTCTTAGTATTACTTTACTATTTAGTATTGTCGTTTTGACGGAAGAATTCATACGATATTTTCTAAGTATTACTTTACTACTTTTCATTGTCATTTGGACGGAAGAATGCATACGATATTTTCCAAGTATTACTTTACTATTTTTCATTCTACGTTTTGACAGAATAATGCATACGATATTTTCTAAGTATTACGTTACTATTTTTCCTTGTCGGTTGGACGGAAGAATGCATACGATATTTTCTAAGCATTACTTTACTATTTTTCATTGACGTTTGGACGGAAGAATGCATACGATATTTTCCAAGTATTACTTAACTACTTTTCATTGTCGTTTTGACGGAAGAATTCATACGATATTTTCTAAGTATTACTTTACTATTTTTCATTGTCGTTTGGACGGAAGAATGCATACGATATTTTCAAAATATTACTGTACTATTTTTTATTGCCGTTTTGACGGAAAAATGCATACGATATTTTCTAAGTATAACTTTACTATTTTTCATTGTCGTTTGGACGGAAGAATGCATACGATATTTTCTAAGTATTACTTTACTATTTTCATTGTCGTTTTGACGGAAGAATGCATACGATATTTTCTAAGTATTACTTTACTATTTTTCATTGTCGTTTTGACGGAAGAATGCATACGATATTTTTCAAAGTATTACTTAACTATTTTTCATTGTCGTTTAGACGAAAGAATGCATACAATATTTTCTAAGTATTACTTTACTACTTTTCATTTTAAGTTTTGACAGAAGAATGCATACGATATTTTCTAAGTATTACTTAACTACTTTTCATTGTCGTTTTGACGGAAGAATTCATACGATATTTTCTAAGTATTACTTTACTATTTTTCATTGTCATTTGGACGGAAGAATGCATACGATATTTTCTAAGTATTACTTTACTACTTTTCATTCTACGTTTTGACAGACGAAAGCATACGATATTTTCTAAGTATTACTTTACTGCTTTTCATTGTACGTTTTTACAGGAGAATGCATACGATATTTTCTTAGTATTACTTTACTATTTTTCATTGTCATTTGGACGGAAGAATGCATACGATATTTTCTAAGTATTACTTTACTATTTTTCATTGTCATTTGGACGGAAGAATGCATACGATATTTTCTAAGTATTACTTTACTATTTTTCATTGTCATTTGGACGGAAGAATGCATACGATATTTTTTAAGTATTACTTTACTATTTTTTATTGTCGTTTGGACGGAAGGATGCATACGATATTTTCTAAATATTACTGTACTATTGTTCATTGTCATTTGGACGGAAGAATTCATACGATATTTTCTAAGTATTACTTAACTATTTTTCATTGTCATTTGGACGGAAGAATGCATACGATATTTTCTAAGTATTACTTTACTGCTTTTCATTGTACGTTTTGACAGAAGAATGCAAACGATATTTTCTAAGTATTAGTTTACTATTTTTCATTGTCGTTTGGACGGAAGGATGCATACGATATTTTCTAAATATTACTGTACTATTTTTCATTGTCATTTGGACAGAAAGAATGCATACGATATTTTCTAAGTATTACTTTACTACTTTTCATTCTACGTTTTGACAGAAGAATGCATACGATATTTTCTAAGTATTACTTTACCATTTTTCATTGTCGTTTGGACGGAAGAATGCATACGATATTTTCTAAGTATTACTTTACTATTTTTCATTGACGTTTTGACGGAAAAATGCATACGATATTTTCTAAGTATTACTTTACTATTTTTCATTGTCGTTTTGACGGAAGAATGCATACAATATTTTCTAAGTATTACTTTACTATTTTTCATTGTCGTTTTGACGGAAGAATGCATACGATATTTTCTAAGTATTACTTTACTACTTTTCATTGTCGTTTGGACGGAAGAATGCATACGATATTTTCTAAGTATTACTTTACTATTTTTAATTGTCATTTGGACGGAAGAATGCATACGATATTTTCTAAGTATTACTTTACTACTTTTCATTCTACGTTTTGACAGAAGAATGCATACGATATTTTCTAAGTATTACTGTACCATTTTTCATTGTCGTTTGGACGGAAGAATGCATACGATATTTTCTAAGTATTACTTTACTATTTTTCATTGACGTTTTGACGGAAAAATGCATACGATATTTTCTAAGTATTACTTTACTATTTTCATTGTCGTTTTGACGGAAGAATGCATACAATATTTTCTAAGTATTACTTGACTATTTTTCATTGTCGTTTTGACGGAAGAATGCATACGATATTTTCTAAGTATTACTATACTACTTTTCATTCTACGTTTTGACAGACGAAAGCATACCATATTTTCTCAGTATTACTTTACTATTTTTCATTGTCGTTTGGACGGAAGAATGCATACGATATTTTCTAAGTATTACTTTACTATTTTTTATTGTCATTTTGACGGAAGAATGCGTACGATATTTTCTAAGTACTACTTTACTGCTTTTCATTGTACGTTTTGACAGAAGAATGCATACGATATTTTCTAAGTATTAGTTTACTATTTTTCATTGTCGTTTGGACGGAAGGATGCATACGATATTTTCTAAATATTACTGTACTATTTTTCATTGTCGTTTTGACGGAAGAATTCATACGATATTTTCTAAGTATTACTTTACTATTTTTCATTGTCATTTGGACGGAAGAATGCATACGATATTTTCTAAGTATTACTTTACTGCTTTTCATTGTACGTTTTTACAATAGAATGCATACGATATTTTCTAAGTATTACTTTACTATTTTTACTTGTCGGTTGGACGGAAGAATGCATACGATATTTTCTAAGCATTACTTTACTATTTTTCATTGACGTTTGGACGGAAGAATGCATACGATATTTTCCAAGTATTACTTTACTATTTTTCATTGTCGTTTGGACGGAAGAATGCATACGATATTTTCTAAGTATTACTTTACTATTTCTAATTGACGTTTTAGCATGGAGAATGCATACGATATTTTCTAAGTATTACTTTACTATTTTTCATTGTCGTTATGACGGAAGAATGCATACGATATTTTCTTAGTATTACTTTACTATTTAGTATTGTCGTTTTGACGGAAGAATTCATACGATATTTTCTAAGTATTACTTTACTACTTTTCATTGTCATTTGGACGGAAGAATGCATACGATATTTTCCAAGTATTACTTTACTATTTTTCATTCTACGTTTTGACAGAATAATGCATACGATATTTTCTAAGTATTACGTTACTATTTTTCCTTGTCGGTTGGACGGAAGAATGCATACGATATTTTCTAAGCATTACTTTACTATTTTTCATTGACGTTTGGACGGAAGAATGCATACGATATTTTCCAAGTATTACTTAACTACTTTTCATTGTCGTTTTGACGGAAGAATTCATACGATATTTTCTAAGTATTACTTTACTATTTTTCATTGTCGTTTGGACGGAAGAATGCATACGATATTTTCAAAATATTACTGTACTATTTTTCATTGCCGTTTTGACGGAAAAATGCATACGATATTTTCTAAGTATAACTTTACTATTTTTCATTGTCGTTTGGACGGAAGAATGCATACGATATTTTCTAAGTATTACTTTACTATTTTCATTGTCGTTTTGACGGAAGAATGCATACGATATTTTCTAAGTATTACTTTACTATTTTTCATTGTCGTTTTGACGGAAGAATGCATACGATATTTTTCAAAGTATTACTTAACTATTTTTCATTGTCGTTTAGACGGAATAATGCATACAATATTTTCTAAGTATTACTTTACTACTTTTCATTTTAAGTTTTGACAGAAGAATGCATACGATATTTTCTAAGTATTACTTAACTACTTTTCATTGTCGTTTTGACGGAAGAATTCATACGATATTTTCTAAGTATTACTTTACTATTTTTCATTGTCATTTGGACGGAAGAATGCATACGATATTTTCTAAGTATTACTTTACTACTTTTCATTCTACGTTTTGACAGACGAAAGCATACGATATTTTCTAAGTATTACTTTACTGCTTTTCATTGTACGTTTTTACAGGAGAATGCATACGATATTTTCTAAGTATTACTTTACTATTTTTCATTGTCATTTGGACGGAAGAATGCATACGATATTTTCTAAGTATTACTTTACTATTTTTCATTGTCATTTGGACGGAAGAATGCATACGATATTTTCTAAGTATTACTTTACTATTTTTCATTGTCATTTGGACGGAAGAATGCATACGATATTTTTTAAGTATTACTTTACTATTTTTTATTGTCGTTTGGACGGAAGGATGCATACGATATTTTCTAAATATTACTGTACTATTGTTCATTGTCATTTGGACGGAAGAATTCATACGATATTTTCTAAGTATTACTTTACTATTTTTCATTGTCATTTGGACGGAAGAATGCATACGATATTTTCTAAGTATTACTTTACTGCTTTTCATTGTACGTTTTGACAGAAGAATGCAAACGATATTTTCTAAGTATTAGTTTACTATTTTTCATTGTCGTTTGGACGGAAGGATGCATACGATATTTTCTAAATATTACTGTACTATTTTTCATTGTCATTTGGACAGAAAGAATGCATACGATATTTTCTAAGTATTACTTTACTACTTTTCATTCTACGTTTTGACAGAAGAATGCATACGATATTTTCTAAGTATTACTGTACCATTTTTCATTGTCGTTTGGACGGAAGAATGCATACGATATTTTCTAAGTATTACTTTACTATTTTTCATTGACGTTTTGACGGAAAAATGCATACGATATTTTCTAAGTATTACTTTACTATTTTCATTGTCGTTTTGACGGAAGAATGCATACAATATTTTCTAAGTATTACTTGACTATTTTTCATTGTCGTTTTGACGGAAGAATGCATACGATATTTTCTAAGTATTACTTTACTACTTTTCATTCTACGTTTTGACAGACGAAAGCATACGATATTTTCTCAGTATTACTTTACTATTTTTCATTGTCGTTTTGACGGAAGAATGCATACGATATTTTCTAAGTATTACTTTACTACTTTTCATTCTACGTTTTGACAGACGAAAGCATACGATATTTTCTAAGTATTACTTTACTATTTTTCATTGTCGTTTGGACGGAAGAATGCATACGATATTTTCTAAGTATTACTTTACTATTTCTAATTGACGTTTTAGCATGGAGACTGCATACGATATTTTCTAAGTATTACTTTACTATTTTTTATTGTCATTTTGACGGAAGAATGCGTACGATATTTTCTAAGTATTACTTTACTATTTATCATTGTCGTTTTGCCGGAAGAATTCATACGATATTTTCTAAGTATTACTTTACTATTTTTCATTGTCATTTGGACGGAAGAATGCATACGATATTTTTCTAAGTACTACTTTACTGCTTTTCATTGTACGTTTTGACAGAAGAATGCATACGATATTTTCTAAGTATTATTTTACTATTTTTCATTGTCGTTTGGACGGAAGAATGCATACGATATTTTCTAAGTATTACTTTACTGCTTTTCATTGTACGTTTTTACAATAGAATGCATACGATATTTTCTAAGTATTACTTTACTATTTTTACTTGTCGGTTGGACGGAAGAATGCATACGATATTTTCTAAGCATTACTTTACTATTTTTCATTGACGTTTGGACGGAAGAATGCATACGATATTTTCCAAGTATTACTTTACTATTTTTCATTGTCGTTTGGACGGAAGAATGCATACGATATTTTCTAAGTATTACTTTACTATTTCTAATTGACGTTTTAGCATGGAGAATGCATACGATATTTTCTAAGTATTACTTTACTATTTTTCATTGTCGTTATGACGGAAGAATGCATACGATATTTTCTTAGTATTTCTTTACTATTTAGTATTGTCGTTTTGACGGAAGAATTCATACGATATTTTCTAAGTATTACTTTACTACTTTTCATTGTCGTTTGGACGGAAGAATGCATACGATATTTTCCAAGTATTACTTTACTATTTTTCATTGTCGTTTGGACGGAAGAATGCATACGATATTTTCTAAGTATTACTTTACTATTTTTCATTGACGTTTGGACGGCAGAATGCTTACGATATTTTCCAAGTATTACTTTACTATTTTTCATTGTCGTTTGGACGGAAGAATGCATACGATATTTTCTAAGCATTACTTTACTATTTTTCATTGACGTTTGGACGGAAGAATGCATACGATATTTTCCAAGTATTACTTTACTATTTTTCATTGTCGTTTGGACGGAAGAATGCATACGATATTTTCTAAGCATTACTTTACTATTTTTCATTGACGTTTGGACGGAAGAATGCATACGATATTTTCCAAGTATTACTTTACTATTTTTCATTGTCGTTTGGACGGAAGAATGCATACGATATTTTCTAAGTATTACTTTACTATTTCTAATTGACGTTTTAGCATGGAGAATGCATACGATATTTTCTAAGTATTACTTTACTATTTTTCATTGTCGTTATGACGGAAGAATGCATACGATATTTTCTTAGTATTTCTTTACTATTTAGTATTGTCGTTTTGACGGAAGAATTCATACGATATTTTCTAAGTATTACTTTACTACTTTTCATTGTCGTTTGGACGGAAGAATGCATACGATATTTTCCAAGTATTACTTTACTATTTTTCATTGTCGTTTGGACGGAAGAATGCATACGATATTTTCTAAGTATTACTTTACTATTTTTCATTGACGTTTGGACGGCAGAATGCTTACGATATTTTCCAAGTATTACTTTACTATTTAGTATTGTCGTTTTGACGGAAGAATGCATACGATATTTTCCAAGTATTACTTTACTATTTTTCATTGTCGTTTGGACGGAAGAATGCATACGATATTTTCTAAGTATTACTTTACTATTTCTAATTGACGTTTTAGCATGGAGAATGCATACGATATTTTCTAAGTATTACTTTACTATTTTTCATTGTCGTTATGACGGAAGAATGCATACGATATTTTCTTAGTATTTCTTTACTATTTAGTATTGTCGTTTTGACGGAAGAATTCATACGATATTTTCTAAGTATTACTTTACTACTTTTCATTGTCGTTTGGACGGAAGAATGCATACGATATTTTCCAAGTATTACTTTACTATTTTTCATTGTCGTTTGGACGGAAGAATGCATACGATATTTTCTAAGTATTACTTTACTATTTTTCATTGACGTTTGGACGGCAGAATGCTTACGATATTTTCCAAGTATTTCTTTACTATTTAGTATTGTCGTTTTGACGGAAGAATGCATACGATATTTTCCAAGTATTACTTTACTATTTTTCATTGTCGTTTGGACGGAAGAATGCATACGATATTTTCTAAGTATTACTTTACTATTTCTAATTGACGTTTTAGCATGGAGAATGCATACGATATTTTCTAAGTATTACTTTACTATTTTTCATTGTCGTTATGACGGAAGAATGCATACGATATTTTCTTAGTATTTCTTTACTATTTAGTATTGTCGTTTTGACGGAAGAATTCATACGATATTTTCTAAGTATTACTTTACTACTTTTCATTGTCGTTTGGACGGAAGAATGCATACGATATTTTCCAAGTATTACTTTACTATTTTTCATTGTCGTTTGGACGGAAGAATGCATACGATATTTTCTAAGTATTACTTTACTATTTTTCATTGACGTTTGGACGGCAGAATGCTTACGATATTTTCCAAGTATTACTTTACTATTTTTCATTGTCGTTTGGACGGAAGAATGCATACGATATTTTCTAAGCATTACTTTACTATTTTTCATTGACGTTTGGACGGAAGAATGCATACGATATTTTCCAAGTATTACTTTACTATTTTTCATTGTCGTTTGGACGGAAGAATGCATACGATATTTTCTAAGTATTACTTTACTATTTCTAATTGACGTTTTAGCATGGAGAATGCATACGATATTTTCTAAGTATTACTTTACTATTTTTCATTGTCGTTATGACGGAAGAATGCATACGATATTTTCTTAGTATTTCTTTACTATTTAGTATTGTCGTTTTGACGGAAGAATTCATACGATATTTTCTAAGTATTACTTTACTACTTTTCATTGTCGTTTGGACGGAAGAATGCATACGATATTTTCCAAGTATTACTTTACTATTTTTCATTGTCGTTTGGACGGAAGAATGCATACGATATTTTCTAAGTATTACTTTACTATTTTTCATTGACGTTTGGACGGCAGAATGCTTACGATATTTTCCAAGTATTACTTTACTATTTTTCATTGACGTTTGGACGGAAGAATGCATACGATATTTTCCAAGTATTACTTAACTACTTTTCATTGTCGTTTTGACGGAAGAATTCATACGATATTTTCTAAGTATTACTTTACTATTTAGTATTGTCGTTTTGACGGAAGAATTCATACGATATTTTCTAAGTATTACTTTACTACTTTTCATTGTCATTTGGACGGAAGAATGCATACGATATTTTCTAAGTATTATTTACTGCTTTTCATTGTACGTTTTTACAGGAGAATGCATACGATATTTTCTAAGTATTACTTTACTATTTTTCATTGTCGTTTTGACGGAAAGAATGCATACGATATTTTCTATGTATTACTTTACGATTTGTCATTGTCGTTTTGACGGAAGAATGCATACGATATTTTCTAAGTATTACTTTACTACTTTTCATTTTACGTTTTGACAGAAGTATGCATACATTATTTTCTAAGTATTACTTTACTATTTTTCATTGTCGTTTTGACGCAAGAATACATGCGATATTTTCTATGTATTACTTTACTACTTTTCATTGTCGTTTTGACGGTAAAATACATACAATATTTTCTAAGTATTACTTTACTACTTTTCATTGTACGTTTTGACAGAAGTATGCATACGAAATTTTCTAAGTATTACTTTACTATTTTTCATTGACGTTTTGACGGAAGAATGCATACGATATTTTCTAAGTATTACTTTACTATTTTTGATTGAGGTTTTGACGTAAGAATGACTACGATATTTTCTAAATATTACTTTACTATTTTTACTTGTCGGTTGGACGGAAGAATGCATACGATATGTTCTAAGCATTACTTTACTATTTTTCATTGACGTTTGGACGGAAGAATGCATACGATATTTTCCAAGTATTACTGAACTATTTTTCATTGACGTTTGGACGGAAGAATGCATACGATATTTTCTAAGCATTACTTTACTATTTTTCATTGACGTTTGGACGGAAGAATGCATACGATATTTTCCAAGTATTACTCAACTACTTTTCATTGTCGTTTTGACGGAAGAATTCATACGATATTTTCTAAGTATTACTTTACTATTTTTCATTGTCGTTTGGACGGAAGAATGCATACGATATTTTCTAAGTATTACTTTACTATTTCTAATTGACGTTTTAGCATGGAGAATGCATACGATATTTTCTAAGTATTACTTTACTATTTTTCATTGTCGTTTTGACAGAAGAATGCATACGATATTTTCTAAGTATTACTTTACTACTTTTCATTGTACGTTTTGACAGAAGTATGCATACGTATTTTCTAAGTATTACTTTACTATTTTTCATTCTACGTTTTGACAGAATAATGCATACGATATTTTCTAAGTATTACGTTACTATTTTTACTTGTCGGTTGGACGGAAGAATGCATACGATATTTTCTAAGCATTACTTTACTATTTTTCATTGACGTTTGGACGGAAGAATGCATACGATATTTTCCAAGTATTACTTAACTACTTTTCATTGTCGTTTTGACGGAAGAATTCATACGATATTTTCTAAGTATTACGTTACTATTTCTAATTGACGTTTTAGCATGGAGAATGCATACGATATTTTCTAAGTATTACTTTACTATTTTTCATTGTCGTTATGACGGAAGAATGCATACGATATGTTCTTAGTATTACTTTACTATTTAGTATTGTCGTTTTGACGGAAGAATTCATACGATATTTTCTAAGTATTACTTTACTATTTTTCATTGTCATTTGGACGGAAGAATGCATACGATATTTTCTAAGTATTATTTACTGCTTTTCATTGTACGTTTTTACAGGAGAATGCATACGATATTTTCTAAGTATTACTTTACTATTTTTCATTGTCGTTTTGACGGAAAGAATGCATACGATATTTTCTATGTATTACTTTACGATTTGTCATTGTCGTTTTGACGGAAGAATGCATACGACATTTTCTAAGTATTACTTTACTACTTTTCATTTTACGTTTTGACAGAAGGATGCATACATTATTTTCTAAGTATTACTTTACTATTTTTCATTGTCGTTTTGACGCAAGAATACATGCGATATTTTCTATGTATTACTTTACTACTTTTCATTGTCGTTTTGACGGAAAAATACATACAATATTTTCTAAGTATTACTTTACTACTTTTCATTGTACGTTTTGACAGAAGTATGCATACGAAATTTTCTAAGTATTACTTTACTATTTTTCATTTCCGTTTTGACGGAAGAATGCATACGATATTTTACTAAGTATTACTTTACTATTTTTCATTGACGTTTTGACGTAAGAATGAATACGATATTTTCTAAATATTACTTTACTATTTTTACTTGTCGGTTGGACGGAAGAATGCATACGATATTTTCTAAGCATTACTTTACTATTTTTCATTGACGTTTGGACGGAAGAATGCATACGATATTTACCAAGTATTACTGAACTATTTTTCATTGACGTTTGGACGGAAGAATGCATACGATATTTTCTAAGCATTACTTTACTATTTTTCATTGACGTTTGGACGGAAGAATGCATACGATATTTTCCAAGTATTACTGAACTATTTTTCATTGACGTTTGGACGGAAGAATGCATACGATATTTTCTAAGTATTACTTTACTATTTTTCATTGACGTTTGGACGGAAGAATGCATACGATATTTTCCAAGTATTACTTAACTACTTTTCATTGTCGTTTTGACGGAAGAATTCATACGATATTTTCTAAGTATTACTTTACTATTTTTCATTGTCGTTTGGACGGAAGAATGCATACGATATTTTCTAAGTATTACTTTACTATTTCTAATTGACGTTTTAGCATGGAGAATGCATACGATATTTTCTAAGTATTACTTTACTATTTTTCATTGTCGTTTTGACAGAAGAATGCATACGATATTTTCTAAGTATTACTTTACTACTTTTCATCGTACGTTTTGACAGAAGTATGCATACGATATTTTCTAAGTATTACTTTACTATTTTTCATTCTACGTTTTGACAGAATAATGCATACGATATTTTCTAAGTATTACGTTACTATTTTTACTTGTCGGTTGGACGGAAGAATGCATACGATATTTTCTAAGCATTACTTTACTATTTTTCATTGACGTTTGGACGGAAGAATGCATACGATATTTTCCAAGTATTACTTAACTACTTTTCATTGTCGTTTTGACG
Source organism: Sepiola atlantica (assembly GCA_963556195.1). Taxonomy (NCBI): domain Eukaryota; kingdom Metazoa; phylum Mollusca; class Cephalopoda; order Sepiida; family Sepiolidae; genus Sepiola; species Sepiola atlantica. The sequence continues at coordinate 81,317,415 of OY744515.1, forward strand.
GAAGAATTCATACGATATTTTCTAAGTATTACTTTACTATTTTTCATTGTCATTTGGACGGAAGAATGCATACGATATTTTCTAAGTATTACGTTACTATTTCTAATTGACGTTTTATCATGGAGAATGCATACGATATTTTCTAAGTATTACTTTACTATTTTTCATTGTCGTTTTGACGGAAGAATGCATACGATATTTTCTTAGTATTACTTTACTATTTAGTATTGTCGTTTTGACGGAAGAATTCATACGATATTTTCTAAGTATTACTTTACTATTTTTCATTGTCATTTGGACGGAAGAATGCATACGATATTTTCTAAGTATTATTTACTGCTTTTCATTGTACGTTTTTACAGGAGAATGCATACGATATTTTCTAAGTATTACTTTACTATTTTTCATTGTCGTTTTGACGGAAAGAATGCATACGATATTTTCTATGTATTACTTTACGATTTGTCATTGTCGTTTTGACGGAAGAATGCATACGATATTTTCTAAGTATTACTTTACTACTTTTCATTTTACGTTTTGACAGAAGGATGCATACATTATTTTCTAAGTATTACTTTACTATTTTTCATTGTCGTTTTGACGCAAGAATACATGCGATATTTTCTATGTATTACTTTACTACTTTTCATTGTCGTTTTGACGGAAAAATACATACAATATTTTCTAAGTATTACTTTACTACTTTTCATTGTACGTTTTGACAGTAGTATGCATACGAAATTTTCTAAGTATTACTTTACTATTTTTCATTGACGTTTTGACGGAAGAATGCATACGATATTTTCTAAGTATTACTTTACTATTTTTAATTGACGTTTTGACGTAAGAATGACTACGATATTTTCTAAATATTACTTTACTATTTTTACTTGTCGGTTGGACGGAAGAATGCATACGATATTTTCTAAGCATTACTTTACTATTTTTCATTGACGTTTAGACGGAAGAATGCATACGATATTTTCCAAGTATTACTGAACTATTTTTCATTGACGTTTGGACGGAAGAATGCATACGATATTTTCTAAGCATTACTTTACTATTTTTCATTGACGTTTGGACGGAAGAATGCATACGATATTTTCTAAGTATTACTTTACTATTTTTCATTGTCGTTTTGACGGAAGAATGCATACGATATTTTCTTAGTATTACTTTACTATTTAGTATTGTCGTTTTGACGGAAGAATTCATACGATATTTTCTAAGTATTACTTTACTATTTTTCATTGTCATTTGGACGGAAGAATTCATACGATATTTTCTAAGTATTATTTACTGCTTTTCATTGTACGTTTTTACAGGAGAATGCATACGATATTTTCTAAGTATTACTTTACTATTTTTCATTGTCGTTTTGACGGAAAGAATGCATACGATATTTTCTATGTATTACTTTACGATTTGTCATTGTCGTTTTGACGGAAGAATGCATACGATATTTTCTAAGTATTACTTTACTACTTTTCATTTTACGTTTTGACAGAAGGATGCATACATTATTTTCTAAGTATTACTTTACTATTTTTCATTGTCGTTTTGACGCAAGAATACATGCGATATTTTCTATGTATTACTTTACTACTTTTCATTGTCGTTTTGACGGAAAAATACATACAATATTTTCTAAGTATTACTTTACTACTTTTCATTGTACGTTTTGACAGAAGTATGCATACGAAATTTTCTAAGTATTACTTTACTATTTTTCATTGACGTTTTGACGGAAGAATGCATACGATATTTTCTAAGTATTACTTTACTATTTTTCATTGACGTTTTGACGTAAGAATGAATACGATATTTTCTAAATATTACTTTACTATTTTTACTTGTCGGTTGGACGGAAGAATGCATACGATATTTTCTAAGCATTACTTTACTATTTTTCATTGACGTTTGGACGGAAGAATGCATACGATATTTTCCAAGTATTACTGAACTATTTTTCATTGACGTTTGGACGGAAGAATGCATACGATATTTTCTAAGCATTACTTTACTATTTTTCATTGACGTTTGGACGGAAGAATGCATACGATATTTTCCAAGTATTACTTAACTACTTTTCATTGTCGTTTTGACGGAAGAATTCATACGATATTTTCTAAGTATTACTTTACTATTTTTCATTGTCGTTATGACGGAAGAATGCATACGATATTTTCTTAGTATTACTTTACTATTTAGTATTGTCGTTTTGACGGAAGAATTCATACGATATTTTCTAAGTATTACTTTACTGCTTTTCATTGTACGTTTTTACAGGAGAATGCATACGATATTTTCTAAGTATTACTTTACTATTTTTCATTGTCATTTTGACGGAAGAATGCATACGATATTTTCTAAGTATTACTTTACTATTTTTCATTGTCGTTTGGACGGAAGAAGGCATACGATATTTTCTAAGTATTACTTTACTATTTTTCATTGACGTTTTGACGGAAGAATGCATACGATATTTTCTAAGTATTACTTTACTATTTTTCATTGACGTTTTGACGTAAGAATGACTACGATATTTTCTAAATATTACTTTACTATTTTTACTTGTCGGTTGGACGGAAGAATGCATACGATATTTTCTAAGCATTACTTTACTATTTTTCATTGACGTTTGGACGGAAGAATGCATACGATATTTTCCAAGTATTACTGAACTATTTTTCATTGACGTTTGGACGGAAGAATGCATACGATATTTTCTAAGCATTACTTTACTATTTTTCATTGACGTTTTGACGGAAGAATGCATACGATATTTTCTATGTATTACTTTACTATTTTTCATTGTCATTTGGACGGAAAAATGCATACGATATTTTCTAAGTATTACTTTACTACTTTTCATTGTACGTTTTGACAGACGTATGCATACGTTATTTTCTAAGTATTACTTTACTATTTTTCATTGTCGTTTTGACGCAAGAATACATGCGATATTTTCTATGTATTACTTTACTACTTTTCATTGTCGTTTTGACGGAAAAATACATAAAATATTTTCTAAGTATTACTTTACTATTTTTCATTCTACGTTTTGACAGAATAATGCATACGATATTTTCTAAGTATTACTTTACTATTTTTACTTGTCGGTTGGACGGAAAGAATGCATACGATATTTTCTATGTATTACTTTACGATTTGTCATTGTCGTTTTGACGGAAGAATGCATACGATATTTTCTAAGTATTACTTTACTACTTTTCATTTTACGTTTTGACAGAAGGATGCATACGATATTTTCTAAGCATTACTTTACTATTTTTCATTGACGTTTGGACGGAAGAATGCATACGATATTTTCCAAGTATTACTTAACTACTTTTCATTGTCGTTTTGACGGAATAATTCATACGATATTTTCTAAGTATTACTTTACTATTTTTCATTGTCGTTATGACGGAAGAATGCATACGATATTTTCTTAGTATTACTTTACTATTTAGTATTGTCGTTTTGACGGAAGAATTCATACGATATTTTCTAAGTATTACTTTACTGCTTTTCATTGTACGTTTTTACAGGAGAATGCATACGATATTTTCTAAGTATTACTTTACTATTTTTCATTGTCATTTTGACGGAAGAATGCATACGATATTTTCTAAGTATTACTTTACTATTTTTCATTGTCGTTTGGACGGAAGAAGGCATACGATATTTTCTAAGTATTACTTTACTATTTTTCATTGACGTTTTGACGGAAGAATGCATACGATATTTTCTAAGTATTACTTTACTATTTTTCATTGACGTTTTGACGTAAGAATGACTACGATATTTTCTAAATATTACTTTACTATTTTTACTTGTCGGTTGGACGGAAGAATGCATACGATATTTTCAAAGCATTACTTTACTATTTTTCATTGACGTTTGGACGGAAGAATGCATACGATATTTTCCAAGTATTACTGAACTATTTTTCATTGACGTTTGGACGGAAGAATGCATACGATATTTTCTAAGCATTACTTTACTATTTTTCATTTACGTTTTGACGGAAGAATGCATACGATATTTTCTATGTATTACTTTACTATTTTTCATTGTCATTTGGACGGAAAAATGCATACGATATTTTCTAAGTATTACTTTACTACTTTTCATTGTACGTTTTGACAGACGTATGCATACGTTATTTTCTAAGTATTACTTTACTATTTTTCATTGTCGTTTTGACGCAAGAATACATGCGATATTTTCTATGTATTACTTTACTACTTTTCATTGTCGTTTTGACGGAAAAATACATAAAATATTTTCTAAGTATTACTTTACTATTTTTCATTCTACGTTTTGACAGAATAATGCATACGATATTTTCTAAGTATTACTTTACTATTTTTACTTGTCGGTTGGACGGAAGAATGCATACGATATTTTCTAAGTATTACTGTACTATTTTTCATTGACGTTTAGACGGAAGAATGCATACGATATTTTCCAAGTATTACTTAACTATTTTTCATTGACGTTTGCACGGAAGAAGGCATACGATATTTTCTAAGTATTACTTTACTATTTTTCATTGACGTTTTGACGGAAGAATGCATACGATATTTTCTAAGTATTACTTTACTATTTTTCATTGACGTTTTACGTAAGAATGACTACGATATTTTCTAAATATTACTTTACTATTTTTACTTGTCGGTTGGACGGAAGAATGCATACGATATTTTCTAAGCATTACTTTACTATTTTTCATTGACGTTTGGACGGAAGAATGCATACGATATTTTCCAAGTATTACTGAACTATTTTTCATTGACGTTTGGACGGAAGAATGCATACGATATTTTCTAAGTATTAGTTTACTATTTTTCATTGTCGTTTTGACGGAAAAGTGCATACGATATTTTCTAAGCATTACTTTACTATTTTTCATTGGCGTTTGGACGGAAGAATGCATACGATATTTTCTAAGTATTACTTTACTATTTTCATTGACGTTTGAACGGAAGAAGGCATACGATATTTTCTAAGTAGTTATTTACTATTTTGCATTGTCGTTTTGACGAAAGAAGGCATACAATATTTTCTTAGTATTACTTTACTATTTTTCATTGTCGTTTTGACGGAAGAATGCATACGATATTTTCTAAGTATTACTTAACTACTTTTCATTGTCGTTTTGACGGAAGAATTCATACGATATTTTCTAAGTATTACTTTACTATTTTTCATTGTCGTTATGACGGAAGAATGCATACGATATTTTCTTAGTATTACTTTACTATTTAGTATTGTCGTTTTGACGGAAGAATTCATACGATATTTTCTAAGTATTACTTTACTGCTTTTCATTGTACGTTTTTACAGGAGAATGCATACGATATTTTCTAAGTATTACTTTACTATTTTTCATTGTCATTTTGACGGAAGAATGCATACGATATTTTCTAAGTATTACTTTACTATTTTTCATTGTCGTTTGGACGGAAGAAGGCATACGATATTTTCTAAGTATTACTTTACTATTTTTCATTGACGTTTTGACGGAAGAATGCATACGATATTTTCTAAGTATTACTTTACTATTTTTCATTGACGTTTTGACGTAAGAATGACTACGATATTTTCTAAATATTACTTTACTATTTTTACTTGTCGGTTGGACGGAAGAATGCATACGATATTTTCTAAGCATTACTTTACTATTTTTCATTGACGTTTGGACGGAAGAATGCATACGATATTTTCCAAGTATTACTGAACTATTTTTCATTGACGTTTGGACGGAAGAATGCATACGATATTTTCTAAGCATTACTTTACTATTTTTCATTGACGTTTTGACGGAAGAATGCATACGATATTTTCTATGTATTACTTTACTATTTTTCATTGTCATTTGGACGGAAAAATGCATACGATATTTTCTAAGTATTACTTTACTACTTTTCATTGTACGTTTTGACAGACGTATGCATACGTTATTTTCTAAGTATTACTTTACTATTTTTCATTGTCGTTTTGACGCAAGAATACATGCGATATTTTCTATGTATTACTTTACTACTTTTCATTGTCGTTTTGACGGAAAAATACATAAAATATTTTCTAAGTATTACTTTACTATTTTTCATTCTACGTTTTGACAGAATAATGCATACGATATTTTCTAAGTATTACTTTACTATTTTTACTTGTCGGTTGGACGGAAGAATGCATACGATATTTTCTAAGTATTACTGTACTATTTTTCATTGACGTTTAGACGGAAGAATGCATACGATATTTTCCAAGTATTACTTAACTATTTTTCATTGACGTTTGCACGGAAGAAGGCATACGATATTTTCTAAGTATTACTTTACTATTTTTCATTGACGTTTTGACGGAAGAATGCATACGATATTTTCTAAGTATTACTTTACTATTTTTCATTGACGTTTTACGTAAGAATGACTACGATATTTTCTAAATATTACTTTACTATTTTTACTTGTCGGTTGGACGGAAGAATGCATACGATATTTTCTAAGCATTACTTTACTATTTTTCATTGACGTTTGGACGGAAGAATGCATACGATATTTTCCAAGTATTACTGAACTATTTTTCATTGACGTTTGGACGGAAGAATGCATACGATATTTTCTAAGTATTAGTTTACTATTTTTCATTGTCGTTTTGACGGAAAAGTGCATACGATATTTTCTAACTATTACTTTACTATTTTTCATTGGCGTTTGGACGGAAGAATGCATACGATATTTTCTAAGTATTACTTTACTATTTTCATTGACGTTTGAACGGAAGAAGGCATACGATATTTTCTAAGTAGTTATTTACTATTTTGCATTGTCGTTTTGACGAAAGAAGGCATACAATATTTTCTTAGTATTACTTTACTATTTTTCATTGTCGTTTTGACGGAAGAATGCATACGATATTTTCTAAGTATTACTTTACTATTTTTCATTGTCGTTTTGACGGAAGAATGCATACGATATTTTCTAAGTATTACTTAACTATTTTTCATTGGCGTTTGGACGGAAGAAGGCATACGATATTTTCTAAGCATTACTTTACTATTTTTCATTGTCGTTTTGACGGAAGAATGCATACGATATTTTCTAAGTCTTACTTTACGATTTGTCATTGTCGTTTGGACGGAAGAATGCATACGATATTTTCTAAATATTACTTTACGATTTGTCATTGTCGTTTGGACGGAAGAATGCATACGATATTTTCTAAGCATTACTTTACTACTTTTCATTGTCGTTTTGACGGAAGAATGCATACGATATTTTCTAAGTATTACTTAACTATTTTTCATTCGCGTTTGGACGGAAGAAGGCATACGATATTTTCTAAGTATTACTTTACTATTTTTCATTGACGTTTTGACGGAATGATGTATACGATATTTTCTAAGTATTACTTTACTATTTTTCATTGTCGTTTTGACGGAAGAATGCATACGATATTTTCTAAGTATTACTTCACTATTTTTCATTGTCGTTTTGACGGAAGAATGCATACGATATTTTCTAAGTATTACTTTACTATTTTTCATTGTCGTTTTGACGGAAGAATGCATACGATATTTTCTAAGCATTACTTTACTACTGTTCATTGTCGTTTTGACGGAAGAATGCATACGATATTTTCTAAGTATTACTTAACTATTTTTCATTCGCGTTTGGACGGAAGAAGGCATACGATATTTTCTAAGTATTACTTTACTATTTTTCAATGACGTTTTGACGGAATGATGTATACGATATTTTCTAAGTATTACTTTACTATTTTTCATTGTCGTTTTGACGGAAGAATGCATACGATATTTTCTAAGTATTACTTTACTATTTTTCATTGTCGTTTTGACGGAAGAATGCATACGATATTTTCTAAGTATTACTTCACTATTTTTCCGCATCGTTTTACTTACTAACGAGAACCGGTGTATCAACGTGATTATGCCGTATCACATATCACATCTACTAATACGGAAAACCTAAGATGGGTGAGACACCTGAAGAGAATCGAATCTGAACGATCACCAAGGCAACTGTGGTATTATCAACTGTGTGGAGAAATGAGTAATCACGGAAGGCAAGACTAAAATTAAACGATACAGTGAAACGAAACGTGAATTGAGTGAATATCAACATCAAAGATTGGTGGGACAGAACTAAGTCGAGACGTATTATATTGGCTCAGGGGTTTTCATGAAACAAGCATCGTTATTTTGTTGATGCAGATATTATTCCTAGTGAAGATAATAATGGTTTCGATGTTAGCCATTTCCAAGGATTGGTTCTACTTTTCTCTTTCAGAACCTTTGATTTTTGTTTCTCTTTTTTCCATAGGTTTGTATGGATACCCCCCCCAAAAAAAAAGATAGTGTAAATAAAAATCAGATAATTATGAATGAAATAAGCTCCACAAAGAAAAGCATCCTCCACACTATTTGTAAATATATATCCATCTCGTCACACAAAAGTTTGCTCGAAGAATAAGGGAAGGGAAAACACAAATTTATTTCCATAATGAGACGTTTTCTTTTTTCCTTTCTGCTTTTTATACTAATTTATACGTTTTTCTTTCCTTTTTTTTAATCTTTCTAATTTGAGACTTTGCTTTCCTGCTTTCTTAATCTTATTTTATATTTTTCAACTTCTGCTAATGTCTTTGATGGTAAAAGTTCGCTGTCAATTTTTAAATATCTAGCTGCTCTCTACCCCCTCCCCATTAATCAAAAGAAGAAAATAAAAAAAATCATAGTCAACGGTTTTTTTTAGGTCATCAGAAATGACTCACATATTTTTTTTTTCAATATGGCATAGTTCAGTCCCTAGTTATCCTTTTGAAATAATAACAAAAATAATAAAAGCATTAAAAAGACTTACATTACAAAGTAAATAGCAAGATGAACAACCTCCACCGTCTGAAATGAATTTGGAAAGAAATTCTCCACTCTAAATAAAAAGTCAACAGTTGTTTTTTTTACTTTAGGTCATCAGAAATGCTAATTTATATATGAAAAATTAAATTACTGATGTAATTCTATGATTTTTATATGAATATTAGTGCAAACACTGGCAAAGCATTTTTTTCTTCTCATCAGATAGCGGAGGGTGTACACTAGTTAAATAATATTGTTGACATCGTTTTTGGATGTTTTTGGTTGTCAGATTGGAAGAGGTGAAGAGCAGGGTAAATCCAAGCTGTTCTAGTTTTTGACCTCGCTTGGTGATCTCCTCATCTTCATCCGCATCCTTTTGATCCGCATCCTCTTCATCCCCCCCACCCCATCTTTATCCGGCTTTCTAATCTTTTTGATGAAAACGCAATCAAAATCACTTTTTCTTTTTCTTTATGATAATAAATTTGAGAAATAAGATTTTTTGTGCAAAATACTTCTCATATGCAGCTCAGCAAAGGGCTCATGGCTGTTTCACGAAGGCCACCCGGCCATGATCATACTTCTCCACTTGGTTCCGTATTTTGCATGAGATTGCCAGTCGCTGGTGTTGATATTCCTCCATTTCAAGTGTATTTTCACTGCATCCTAATGTGAGCCTTCCCTAATGCATCCTTTGTTTTTTGCACAGTTGAGAACACAGCAGTTGCCTTGGTAAAACGAAACGAACAGGTAATATCAAATTCACAAGCAGTCCCCAGCCACATGCATATCACAATCATGGGAAGATGACATACAGCGCATAGCATTCCCAAATGGTCACCCATCTGGTACTGGCCGGGTTCCACGTCGCTTAACTTCGGTGATCTAACGAGAACCGGTGTCAACACGATCATACCTTTTATTGGTTCCCTATGAAGGCAGAATTAGACACACAATGATTTGAAGAAACTTATTAAACCCATTCTTAACACGGAGGAGTGGTGGTAATTCACCCTAACCCCTAACCTAAGTCAGGGAAAACACGAAAAAGTTGTTTCATTTACTGTCGGTACTAATTGATGGTTCAGCAATAGCTTGGCCATTTCAGGTCTGTTCCATAAATCGCAATCGGAAACATTCAGGTTGATATGGGTTCTGTTCTATAGAAGTACCGAAAAATTAACTTAATCACCAAAAAAGCAATGAAGCCTCTTCCTTTTTTTTTTTTTTTTACTGGTTAGTCATCACTAAGCAGCTCTGTCCCTATTTACTTGCCTCTCTACAAGGGCAGAGTTAGACACAAGGTCAGCTTTAATGTTGGGAAAATCCAGCTATGTGGCACTCTGGATTGGAACAAAAATAAAAATTACCTCAATTTAGAAGGATTTCTCCTTCATTTACCGAGGACAGAAAACAAAGTTCAGTATCAGAACAGATACTACACTTTGAATTATTTATAATCTATACAGTAAACTTTTTACAGTGTAACAAATTAGGCACAAGGCTATCAAAAGTGTGGATAAATGAGGGTCGTTTGTCATCCTTACACTTTTCTCCTAGCAAAAAGGCCAAGCGGTTGTCTTCGTAGTCATTCAAGTTCCATTCTCTCCAGGTGACCTACCCATCTCAGATTCTTTTATATCTGCCATGAATGGTAGTTATTTAGTAACATCTCATTTGTGTACTGTATTGATTCCAATGTGGGGGCCTTGTTTCCGATTAAAGCAAGACCGGGTAACTGGTTGAGCTTGTCATCATCTAATATAATCTGTCAAACTGACAATGACGGTTTTATGAAGGTTATGAACATATTTTCCACTTGATTGTGTCGTTTTGCATGTTCTTGCCAATCGTTGGTGTTGATATTCCTCCATTTCAAGTTTCTTTTCATGAATCTTTGAATTTTAGTCTGGGTTCTACTTTCTTTACACAGTTGAGAATACAGAAATTGCCTTGGTTGTTCAGTTTCCATTCTGACCTAATCATCTGGATATTCTCAGTATTAATAGATCTTTCTCTCTCTATTTCTCTCTCTCTCTCTCTTTCTCTCTCTCATTTTGAAAATTGACCTAATCTACCTTCATTTAATACCACATTCAGTTTATATGCACAAAAAATGATATTCATTTAAACAATCATATGCAATCTGTTGAAGCGTCGATGCCAGTTTCATGAACATCACCAGACCATGATCATGATTCTCAATTTGATGCTGTCTTTTGTGTGATCTTGACAATAGTTGATATTGATATTCCTCTATTTCAAGTTTCTTTTCACTGTATTCTTAAATCTTAGTCTAAGTCTTCCCGGATTCGTGATTCCTTCTTTCACACAGTTAAAAATATAGCAGTTACCATGGTAGTCATTCAGGTTGTATTTACCCCCCCCCCCCCCTACTACAGGGAGATGTGATGCAAGGTCAAAGGTGGGGATTGAAAAACTACCGCACAACAGGCATGTGAACTCTGGCCCACAAAACATGCCTGAGCAACTACGTTGTCATTCCCCGGCAAGAGCGCCTCAGGCGATTAGCAATAAACTAACCGCTTTTCAAAAAGAGAAGGTGATGCCCGTGAAGGTGGATCGCCTAGAACTGCACAGAACCATACATCATTCAAACACAAGGCTCCAGCACCTGAGCAAGCCTTCATCAAGTATAAGAATGTGCCAAGGTTTTACCCCTGAGCCAGGTTCCATTCTCTTCAGGTGTTCTATCCATCTGAGATACTTCTTTATTGGTCTTGGGTATGACCTTAAAAGACATCCAGTGGTGAGGCCTCCATTTGGGAGCTGTGGGGAATGTGGAGTTGCCCGTTAGTTGCCATTGCTCCCAAGTCCACTCTGTCCCGGAGTGGTAGTATATGTAAGGGCTTCATCTATAGGTCAAATAGAACCTACTGGCGCTATCAGATCAGGCTGCCTGAAGTTATTGACTTCCTGACTCAAAATGCACCAAACATGTTTTATTGTTTTTTTTTTCTTTGCAAAACTCAATCATATTCTGCAAAATCCAAAATAAAAAGCAACAATTTCAAACCAAACATTTGAAGATATAAAGAACTTGAAGCATAAAGCGTTTACCAAAATGATCAGATTCGGCATTAAATAACCCGAAAAGGGTTGATATGCCGTAAAATAAAACAACCAAACTAAACAGCATGAATAAACATTTGAAGATAAAGAACTTGGAGCATAAAAACTATTCCACTGACTTAAGACTCAAATGAAGGATATTTTCTTCTACATTCATGGCATGAAATGACCCTTAAGGTTGATGTGCCATTAAGCAATATCTTACCTTCTTTATTAATAGATCTGCCATAGACGGTTGGACTGCACGCATTCCAGTATTTCCTGATTGGTGACCTTGTCCTGCCAAACTACCTTAATAATCTCTTCCCGAGATGACACGCCATGGAGCCATCTCACTTCCATACAACGCATCTTCCATGTTTCCACTCCATAAAAAAGAATTGACAGGACAACTGCTCCATAGATTGTTCTTCATTCGGATGGTAACATGTCGGTTTCTCTATGGTCACTCTTGAAGTTTCCCCATGAGCTCTTCCTGCTTTATCCATCTTCAGCAGTATTTTTTTTGTCCAATCTAGCACTTTCTGAGACTGCTTTTTAGGTAGGATTTGATTAATAACCTCAGAAAAATATTAAATCTGGGCAGTATAGTGAGAGGTGTGCAAAACAGAAGACTTTGTCGATTTGGTCACATTGAAAGAATGGATGAGAGTTCTTGCATTGTGTTAGCAGCTCATCATATTGTTCTGCATGAGTACAGGTGCAACACTTATTTTCCAACACTTTTGGATTAAACGTTTTGCCGGAACATCCGATTTCACATTAATAATAATTCATCGACCAATTATGCACCGAAAATATCTCTAAATCACCAGCGATTGCTAGAAACTTAACCAAGCATTAAATGTAATTGAACATTTTCCTTTAATCGAAAATAAACTGGTGTTTACTTTTAACACCACGGCTGCCACTTGAGTTTGCTGTAATTAGGGTTAAATTTTTACAAAATGAGATATAATCTCAAAATAAACGGACTACGACCAGGAGGTGCAACTTGATGGTGGCGTACAACACACAGTCACTTGTTGGTCACCTAGTAAACTAGTCTGGCAGAAGTGGGATTTTCAAGTTCCCTTTTATGATTTTTTTCCAGATTAAAAAAGGCTGGCTGACCACTAGTTGCTCGATATCTGGGCAAAGAGTGGGTGGAAGCCCTATGTGAAAATTCAGATACCTCCAATTTTTGTGAAATCGTAACCATACATATTAGACATCAATTAATAAACATTCTTCAAATTTCAGTTTCTTTGGAGTATTTTAAAGGGTTTTAGTGCAATAATATGGGCACAATCTCTTATTTAAAAATTCAAATATTTCAGATTTGCTTTGAATTTGATCCATAGTCATAAGGCATGAATTAAGCATAATCGCATAAATTTCAATTTCTTAAAACCCCTTAAATTTTAGACATTCTAGAATCCAAATTATGTAATGGATTTTGATCGAAATTGGAATAAGGATTCTTGACATAAGGTTTAGTAGCATTATATGTTGATTTTAATCTTCATAGAAAGACATGAAAGTTGTGTAAAACATATCTGTTCGGAAATGAATTTTATCCGTTCTGGGTAGTCGTCGTCTTTTTTTATTTTTTATTTTCTTATCTATTTGTTTCTGCTGGAATGGAGCATCCTACCGAATGCCAGCCAAGAGATCTTTTTAGGATTCTAACCGTCCCTTTAAATGCAATTGTTTGGATCTGTTTCACTTGGTTCACCGGGTATATACACCAGGTAGTTTTTGAAATTCATTTTCATGAGCCCAGTTGCTCTTCTGATTACTGGAATGATGGAGATCTTCCTAAAATTCCAGTTTCTTTTAATGTCGAACATAAGACCTTGGTATTTAGTTCTCTTCTCCCTCTCAGCTCTGTTTAAACCAGCATCATTACGAATGCTGACTTTAACTAGGGTTGCTACTTTCTTCCTCTTGTCCCATATTACTATGTCAGGTTTAATAGCCCTATTTTCTAGGTATGTAGCTGAGACCATTGATTTTAAAAACATTGGCCATCAAGCCTTTTCTCTTTATCATTACAGGTGTGTGCGTGTGTAAATGTTGCATTGTATAGTAGCCGTCCCCCAGCAGAATCTTACAACTGGATGTCAGGTGGCTCACACTCTCTACATATGTATGGTAGAACTTGCACTTGTTATCATTGCTGAGACCACTGATTTTGAAAACATTGGTCATCAAGCCTTGATCTTGGATAGCCATTATCATCTTCACCTGATCACAGTGGAGCGATCCTTTTTTGAGCCAGTCTACAGAGCCTTCTTTATCTATATATTCCTTTGATAGTTCATCCAAAAAAAATTTGTCACGTTGTTGGTTGGCCCATTTTTCCAGTTTTTTGCAACTGAAAGTCTTGGTATATTTCTAACAGCTCTTTTGGGTTATTTCCGTGGCAGGCTTGTTTACTGCTTCTGTCTCATTTGTGGGACAGTCGTGTCCAAAATGTTTGGCAAGTTTTGTGATGGAGATTGTTCTACTGGCTCTTGTTTCTTGATGTACCATCATAAGGTTTGGGTTCTGGCAGCTCATCAGATCTTGGCCAGTGTTCACAATCGTGGCTCGATGTTGGTCTATTTCTGCTCCTCTGGGAAGATACAGCTTTGGTAGACACTAGTTTCTGTACATTACTCTGCATAGTGTCAACATTTTTCTTGTTTTAGTGTCTAGCCTGTTACTGTCATTTTGTGCCCAGTCAATAATGCCAAATCTGTATGTTATCACTGGTATGGCAAGTTGGTTAATGGCAGTTACTTTGTTTTTGTTTGTAAGCTGGGTTTTGCAAATTTTTCTTACACGGCATACATAATCTGCCAATTTTTTCTCACATCTTGGCGTATTGAATTTACTAATTCTCTTCAATGCCGCTCTTCTAGGTTTTTGATGTCAGTCTCTTCATAAAGCTGTATGTTTTCTGTGTAGATATTCTTCCCAGCTCTGAGGGAGCTTGGATAAAGTATGTACAATCTGCAAGAGTTGACTTAAGTTAGGGTCTGAGTTGGCATACAGCTTGAGGTCATCCATGAAGAGCAGGTAGATGACGCTTTTGTTTGGGTCTTGTTGGAAGCTTTGACTCAAGTTGTAGACACTCTGGTATTTATTCAGTAGCTTACATAGCAGATCTATCGCCAGGCAAAAGAGTAAAGGAGATAAGTTATCTCTTTAGAAAATTCCTCTTAGGATTTTGACATCAGGAATTGTTATTGTTCCATTGGTGTGGCTTAATGACATTGTTGTTTGCCACATTTTTATATGGATAGCCATGGTTTTCTTGATTACCTGATAGATTTTATATAATTTAAGGCACCGAAGTAGCCGCAAGTGGAGCACACTATTGATAATCAATCCATTAGATTCTCTGCCTCTTCCTACTGTCCTCAAGGATCATCTTATTAATCAACAACTGGTCTTTGGTGCCAAAACACATCCTCCTGTATCCTGTTTGTTCTTTTTCGAGGTAGGCTCCAGACGAGGTGTTCATAGATGCTATCTGCAACCAGGCCAGTGAAGTGCTTGTAGGTTGTAGTGCGACAGCAGATTTGTCTGTATTTACTAGGGTGTTGTATCTCACTCGTTTTGGGTATAAGAGTTGTATAACCTCAACCATCAGGTTTTGTGATGTGAAGCAGCTACTATAAGGACTATGAAGTGCTGTTAGTTTCTTCAGCTAGAAATTGAGTAGGTTATCTATGCCAGGTGTTTTGTGATTCTGAAATCGATCCAATTTTCTCTTCATCATTACAGGTGTGTATATATATATATATATATATATATATATATATATATATATATGTGTGTGTGTGTGAAAAGACAAACGGAAAAAACATTTAAATATGGGAAAAAATCATCAAGAAACGAGAGATTTTACCGGTTTTGTTAGGATCAACGAACGTCTTCAGAAAAAAATGAAGATTTTAAATTTAAATAATATCAAATTTAAAATCTTCACTTTTTCTGAAGACGTTCGTTGATCCAAACAAAACCGGTAAAATCTCTCGTTTCTTGATGATTTTTTCCGTTTGTCTTTTCCATACATCTTGTCTTTCATGGCATTTCATTTTACGATATATCGTGCATTTTATCCTATATATATATATATATATATATATATATGTAAGAAAAAGTGCAAAACCATGTAAATGCGTGGAAAATTAGACAAAAGGCATTTTTCTAAAGGTCTGAGGAAGCTGGCTCTCGAGAGAGGGCACAGCTGAAACATGTATGCACATATGTAACCAAAAATGTTTGTATAAATAAAAATTTATACTATAGATAGATCACTTTTTTTCATTTAACTTCAGTGTAAGTTCTCAGAAATCAAAGGGCCGCTTCTTTTCTAGAGCTAATACTTGATCTCTGTATGAAATACATAGATATTCAAGTGTTCTACTAAAGTTCTCACTTACCTTTCAAACGTTGAGTTAGTAAAGAAGTGAAGAACATTAATTTTCCTTTCACCAGTTAACTATCTTATATCTTTCTTGTGGTGTCTTGGTCTTACCGGATTCCAGGACAAGAATTCATCTAGTGCTGTTACTTGAGGCAGCATCATTTCAAATAGGTGCACCATTCCTCATATAAGCTAGTGTGTAGTCATGCCGAGCGGATCTCATTAGGGATTCGAATACTATGTTATTTTGAATATTTGATTAGGGTTTACTTGTAGGAGGAAGTATCCTCATACCCGGTTGTCCTGACAAACCCCTGTACAGAGAGACCTTAGACACTCGAGGATGGTGTCTAGTAGGGATTCAAATTCTTACCCTAATATCTCTCTCTCTCTCTCTCTCTCTCTCTCTCTCTATATATATATATATATATATATATATATATATATATATATATATATATATATTGAAAATAACCGACAATTTTTGTCTGGCTATTTTAGTGTTGATCCCTTCAATTTTCCGGATTAAAATCTTAATCTTAATCTCGGATGGCAGTTTCATCAGCCAATTTCCTTCCGAGATTAAGATTTTAATCCGGAAAATTGAAGGGATCAACACTAAAATAGCCAGACAAAAATTGTCGGTTATTTTCAATAATACGTGTCTTAAAGAAAAAATGCTGCCTCGATACACATATATATATATATATATATGGAGGAATGCTATGAAAAGTAAATGTTTGAGAGTGAATGTTATCATGACTAAAGTGATGATCAGTGGTTGTAGTGTTGGAAAGAGCACAGGGGGAAGTTCTCTTGCTCAGTTTGTGGAAAAGGAGTCGACTGCAACTCAGTTTTTTGTGATAGTTGTAAGCATTGGGTACATAAGAAGTGCAGTGGAATTACACACATGAAGTATAAGAGATGGATGAGAACTTCAATGTGAAGAAAGTATATTTGGATGGCATATTTGAGGACATGCATGGAGAGAACTGATATGAGAATGATATGATGGATGTGGAATGAGTTTTAAAGACAGGATTCGGTCTAATAACCTCAGAGGAAGATTAAACCTGGACAGTATAGTGTGCAGAACAGAAGACTTTGTTGATTTGGTCACATTGAAAGAATGTATGAGAATTTTTGGATTAGATGTAGAACAATTGAGGTAGCGGGATCAGTTGGCAAAGTAAAGGCCAAATAAAACACGAGGAAGTGATCAAAATTGACTTGAGAGAAAGAGGGATAAATAAAAACCTGACCAGAGATAGGTTAGTTTGGAAATCAATTTCTAAAAGCCGTCCAACACATGCCAGCATGTAAAATGGATGTGAAACTGAATATGATGATGATTAAAAATCTCAGTGGAACGTAAAATCTGGAAAGTTAATAAAATCTTTTTGAATTTAGCAGAGCGGAAAGTGTCAAAAAAATATAATTAATTTTTTTTTTTTATCAATGACTGATCGTTTTTGTGACTGTCTCATCGAAGTCACGGTGATAACGCATATATTGCCACCACACCACCACCACCAATAAAACACGCTGTAACAGTCACTCTGTTTTGCGAAACGCGTTGTTTAAATGAAATACAATTGTGCCAATCTTACAAAGGAATGCAATTGAATGAAGTTTCCATAGCTACTAAATTTGTTCACATGAGATGAATTGGCATTAATTTCTAGATCTAACATATGTTTTCTCGGCAGATTTTAAAAGTCAAATAACCATCCGTCTGACATATCGATATTTGATTCAGACTAGCCTATTTTTTGTTTTTTTCTCTTCCACTGTGTTATTAGTATGAGTATAATTTATTTCGTTTTGTTTTTTGTTTCACTTACAGAATAAAAAAAATTAAAATGTTATAAAATTAATTGGAAGGGGAGTCATTTCATATGTTTCTTTGTGAGTATGAGAAAAATACTATTTTGGTTGTGCAAGGATAAAATATTAATCAAGCAAAAGTGTAGTATAGTTAATGTCTGAGAAATAGAAAATGAACAAAATATACAAGAAATAACTTTTACCAAACGATAGAAAATTTTATTTTCTATGGACCTGCATAGTTTTAAACTGTTGATACTGTAAGTTTTATTTGAAAATTTGTTTCATTACTTTCACTCAGCCGATTTCGTTAATCAAAAATAGTGGTCGATTTTTATTTTTGAGGCATCGCTAATTTCAGACTTAAGATAGTTGAATAAAAAATAGACTTATGGTATCACTGACCCTAAGTCTGGGGGGCTTCTAGTTTGATTAGGGTAAGCTTTTTTTCTTTTATCTTTTAAGCCTGAAATTAGCAAACACCTAAATAAAATCTACCGCCAATTTTGATTGACGAAATCTGCAAAGTGAAAGTAACTGAACAAATTTGGAAATAACAAGACTTACAAAGTTTCAAAAGTTTAAAAACTATGCAGGTCGATAGAAAATTAAATTTGATATCGTTTGGTAAAAATTATTTTTTTGTATATTTAACTTAGTTTCGATCTCTCGGCTGTTAACGATGCTACATTTTTACCTATTCTTATCAGATTTTCAAAGTCAGACCTAAATAGCACTCAGTCTGAGATATCGATACTTGATTCGGATTGGCCTATTATTTCATGTTTTTGTTCCACTGTTATTGGCACAAATACATTTTATTTTGTTTCAATTTCTTTCTGAAAATACCTATTTTGGCTAAGAAAACTGTTAAAGTTGAGACAGTTTTCTTTAATCACCAAAAGAGATTAAAGGGAAGCTATTGTGTGCAAGAGATAAAAACTAGTTGTCTTCTGTCTTCTAATAGACATAGAAATTGGAATTTAATATTGGAAAACTATGTTACTAGGGACAGGGATGTGAATTCTACACTTTTTAGATGAATTCCACTTTTTTCTTTGTAATTAAGAAAAGGGGGATTGCGCCTTTTTTTTTTAATAAGAAAAAGCCAAATCGTTAGAGCTTTACGTTCTTATTTTGTCCACATTTGGCTCGGTTTCGATTTATGCATTGAATTTTAACCCTAGTCATTAGATACTAATCAAGCAAGATTCTCTGAATTTCAATTTCTTCTTTAGACCCCTTAAGCTTAAGCCTTAAATTAGACATTTTCTAGAATCAAAATAATGTAATGGATTTTGATCAAAATTGGAAGAAGGATTTTAGACATAATGTTTAGTAGTATTATATCTTTATGTTAACTTTCGTAAGAGGATATAAAAGTGGTAAAAAATTGTTCTGTTCGAGGAATTAATTTTACTCGTCCTAGGACTGGTATTCTTCTAGTATTGTATATATATAGTATTGTATATATATAGTATTGTATATATGTAGTATTGTATATATGTAGTATTGTATATATGTAGTATTGTATATATGTTCTGTGCAATTTACTTTTTCAGGTTTGAATTAAGAAGATAATTAAAAAGGAAGATCCACCCTAACTGAGACAGCACAAACAAATAATAATAGTGAATATATTTGCTTTCTTTGTTTGGCTCTAACTTTTACTAATAACGAGGGTGGATTATGGGAAAAGACTTGATCTCCCAACCTCTCATGGCTAATGATCAAACCACATTCAGAGTCTCAAGTACCGAACCAACTGACCCCTATCCCCAACCAAAGGTCTAGCCACCCTGCAAGTTGCAAGCTGCCCATTACACATGGTTTCAGCTCAATCGCCTACGCACAGGCACGGGGTACGTCCGGACCACCATGGCAAAGTGAGGCACCGCCAACGAGACGTAGTGCAGTTGTGGCAATGATGAGTTAACTCCCAACTACGCCCTGCTTGACTGCCTGATTCGTGGATCACCTTACAGCCGTAATGACTGGGAAAACACCAAAAGCTTTTTTGTTGGAGGGGGTATGGGTCTTTTTATATTCTCTACGCCTTCCTCGGTCTTCTCTCTCTCCTTTTTATTTCTTCTACCCTTTTTCTTTCATGTCTGCCATTTTTGTAAAAATTTGAAATTAGCATTTCTCTAGTCATTTCTGATGAAGTCTTTTAGTAATAAATGTACAAACCATCTCACCATATGAGTTGATTGTAATGCTTGGTTCATCTGCTTTTTTCAAAAAACTGATGAATAGATCATTATGAATTTGGAATATATATTCTAAGCACCACGGTGAGTAACATGGGAACATTATTTTTTTTTTATAGATATTACCATTTAGGGCGTGCACCCACCAAAACTCACACCCATTCCTCCCCCCCCCCCCAAAAAAAAAACTTAAAAATAATTTAGATATAAGAAAATTTAATAGAGAAAAGAATTGCTCTACATCAAATTTTGAGTTATATTAATACATTTTTAAAAGGATCGGTTCACACGTGTCAGCATCAATATGTATGTGCTTGGTAAAATCATAAACTATTGAATTATGAAATCTGTATTCTAGGCAACAGGATAACGTGGGCACATTTATTATTTTTTTGTAAACTTTTGTAAACCCATTTAGGGGGTTGCAACCGAAAAGGTACCATATCCCCTAAAAAAGAAATTAAAAAAAAAACTAATGCTATATTTATTGCTTATACTCGTCCTGGGACGGGTATTCTACTTGTATGTATGTATATATATATATATATATTATATATATATTATGAAAATATATTTATGACAATTAAGCTACACAGAGGCTCCCGCGTTTCATCCCCAGGGGGAATCGTCAGGCTAAAATGCATGGAGTTAGTTTTGCCGAGTGTTTTTATATACACGGCTAGCTAGTTAACCAATCAGATTCTTTGTTGTTCTCTTAGCCAATCGTTGAGCTTCTCATAAGCAAAGGTTCGGTTGATTTTACTTCCTATTTCCTAGTCTATTGTTCTGTTTTCTATAGAGTGGCCTATCCCTGTTTCTTTGTTGTGTCAATATAATGGATCACCTTATTTTAATACATGGTTCCTTGTATTTCTATTTTAGGTTTCAGTTTAGTTTTTTTTTTTTACTTGTTTGTTTGTTTATTTATTTATGTATTGTTATTCTAAAGGAAATGTTATTCTGTGCAGGCAGCTGTTTGCTATCTCACTTCTACAGTTTAATAGATTTTGGGGGTCTTTAAAGTTTAGGATTTAAAATTTCTCATTCAGACATTATCTACACGGGTTGTCTTCATTTCTGCATGTACTGGCCTGTCGTATTATTTTCCATTCAATTATTGGTGAGCGTCCATTTTCTTTGAGCTCCCAATAATGGTTTTCTAGTGCTGTTTTAATTCGACGTTCTTTGTTTTTAAATGTGTTTTTGTGGTCGTAATATCTGGTTTTAAAATCTAGGGAAGTCATACCCACGTAGTACTTCTTGTTATTCGGTCTTTCTTTTGCAAATATTGTGGCTTGCTAAACAATACTTTTGCTTAGGCATTTATTTTGTAGTAGACAAAGTGTACGATTTATGCAGTTTTTCTCTTCATTGCTAACTTTTTCATTTCTATTAGTTATTTAATGTAAATGTAAAAAAAGCAGACGACACTAAAGCATACGAATGCAACAGGATTAGGTCAGAGTTAAAAAAAAAAAATAACGTTAAAAAACATCCTAAAATAAAATAAAATAAAGTTGCTTTACTTAATGATTTAAAGAAAATTATTAAACTCATTCTTAACACGGAGAGAGTGGGTGGGTAATTGACCCTAACCTAAAGCTAGGGAAAAAAGGGAAAATTTGTTTCATTTAATGTCGGTACTCATTGACTATTCGGCGACGGCTCTGCCATTTCTGGTCTGTTCCGTAAATCGCAATCGGAAACATTCAGGTCGAATAGAAGTACAGCACATAAAAATATAATTTTTAGAGGTAGATGATGCTCTGGTATATTTCAGCAAAAATCACAGTTTTATTGTTTGACACAATTAACGAAACTGTATCTTAAAACAGATGGTATTTGGTTTCCTTGATCTAATGATTTGAACAAATAAATAAAAATTAGATTTTATTTGTTTAATGCGATTACTTGTCAACAGCCTGCCAAAAAAGTAAAAACTAACAAAAAAAAAAAGAAGCAGGTGATAACGTAACCGAATAATTTTAAGGTAAAATGATCACCCACTTCCTGACGTATAGAGGACGGTTAACCACAGGGCCCGGACAAGTGATTATTTGTACCTTTTTAAAAAAAATTTTTTTTTTTTACTAGTTTTTAATACTAGTTGTTCTAAAACATGCCCTTCATTAACCCCAACACCAAGCCTAATTCCGGTGTGGCAGTAACTAACCTTAACTCCCTGGTGGCAATGTGAAGGCGTGGAACAAACGATAACTAAAGCTTTTTCTTTAGCGGCCATATTTGAAATTAAACAAAAATGGTTACCCGTTCTTTCCTACAGTATATAGTCGAGGTGGGTGATCAATTTACGTTACATGTACTGTACACGGTAAAAAAAAAAAAAAAAAAGAAGCGATCTTACACACACACAAAAAAAAATTTTTTGCAGATATCTTTCCAGTCTGTTGACGTGTAATCATTTTTATTTTTTGGGTTAAAATCTTTGGGTGGGGTGGGGGGGGGGCAAGGATACAACCCCACCCCTCCCCAAATTATAGTAAACTCAAATTTCACACCGACCTTGCGTCTACCACTGCCCTCGTGTGGGAGGCTATTAAATAGGTACCAGCAAATAGAAAAAAAAAAAAAAGAAAGAAAAGAGTAAAGCTCCTCCTTCCCCAACACACTATAATCATTCAGATAAATATATATATATAGAAACCGTTTGTGATCATCTACATCAGTTAGCGTCAGTTTACGGTTTATTTTCACTTCTCATGTACCTGCAAGAGCGCGCGCAAGACCGCCCTCCTCGTAGTGTGTTTATTACTTCCCCTCCCTCTTTACACACACACACACACTTTAGCAAAGTTCGAGACGAGGTGGGCTTAACGTGGGAGAATCCAATTTCCCCCCTAAAGAGGGAGGGGCACTCTGGATGGATGGAAAATTTACCTAGATCGGCTTGTCTGCATTCCTCAGCGATAGCGTCTCAGATGAGCGGGAATAGCACCTCTCCCCAAGGAGGATGGCCTCCTGGGACCGAACAGAACCGTACACCATTCTGATATAAGCTCGAGGGCATGTGGCAGCCCTCCTCGTTGTGTGCGTGGTGCGCGCGCATTTTCCAAATGAGGTGGAAGTTGTAACTCTTGTAAATAAATGGTTCCCAAAGTGCTGGCACAAGTAGAACAGAAGTAGCAAACATTGGATGGGGAGGCGTACGCACCCCTCTAATATTTAAAGAGGACAAGAAAAGCTGATCTTATATAGTACGCTCTTATTCTTTAATTTTCTTCATAATTGAGCACTTAGCTGGGTTTCTCTTCCACTAACCTTACATACACACACGTGTGTGTGTGTGTGTGTGGGGGGGTGTTATTCCCGCTCATACTTTTTTCACCATTTCACTGGCCTTCCCCACCCCTATTCTACCACCGTCCACCCCTCACCGTATACACCCAATCCCCCATTACACTGACGAAGGCCGAAGGATCGCGGCGGAAAATGTTGTTCTCCTTTTAAGAAAAAAACTTTTAAATTTTTTTTATACATGATAGACAATTGATATTCCTACACGTCAAAATATAGAAAAGAAAAAAAAAAGATATATTAAAATATATACCTTTCACACACACACATATATATATATATATATATATATATATATATATATAACGGACCAGTGTTGAGCAACAACTTTCCCCTCCCCTCTTTTCCGCCCCGAGAATCTCTCACCTGCATTTTTTTTTTTTCGACCTCCCACTTTTTTGCTTATTGCCTCCTCCCACCTCCTACTATCGCCGCTGCTGCTCGTCCGTTTTTTTTGTTTTTTTTTAATTTTTACGAAAATCCAGTCGGATTCTTTTTTTCTTTTCGAAACTGCCATTTCGTCTATGAAAAGCAGGTGCAACAGAACGAGGGGAAAAATTGGTTAAACATCCTGAAAACCGCACTTTTTTCTTCTTTGACGGCTACCCAGTACTTTGTTTTCTTCTTCTCGTTGCGGGCCCCCTTCCCCCCTGTTCCTCTCAGCTAATCATCTTTCTGCACCCACCTCGCTCATACCCTCTCTTTCTTCTCTCTTTCTTTTTCTTTCTCTTCCCTTCTTTCTCCCCCCCCCCCCTCTCACTCTCTCAATCGGAATGGTACTCCACCAACAACTACAGAACAACAACCAAAAACAATACTTGACTTCTAATTTTTTCCGGTAAATACGACAAGCTTTTCTTTTTTCTCTTAAATTTGACAATTTGTCTTCGTTTTAAAACAACATAAGTGAATCAATTATTTATATATAAAAAAAAAAACTTACTTTCACTCCTCCGCTTATGTTGAAAAATTAGTGAAAAAAAAATAATTTTATTTTTATTTTATTCCTTCTTTATTTTATTTTTTTACGATTTTTTTCACACACACACACACACACACTATATATATATATATATATATATATATATGAAAAAAAATCGTTTTTTATAAAGTTTAAACTAAAAATCCTTAACTTATCACAATATTTGAAAATTGGAATTATTCGGTCTACTATTCTCATATCGTTTGTTATATTCACAACGTTTCGGACGATGTAACTTCCGACCCTTTTCAGGTGCGTCTTTTTTTCTCGGGAACTGGGATGGAATTTCGAACTGCACTCCTCATTTAATCCACACGGGTAGATTGTTCACAGACATGTGACCTAATGGTTAAAAGTGTTGGTTAATAATTGACAGTCTTTTAGAGGTTGAAGGTTTAATCTTTACAACAAGTGATAATGATTGCGAATCACATCAATTAACATTTCTACCCTATCATAGCTGACGGAATGAGAACAATCTACCCCCGTGAATTAAAAGGTTTGGTTTGTATTTCCGTCAGATTTCCATATTTGGGGCATAAAATATTCCCAAGTTCGAAAAGATGCACCTGAAGAAGTCGGAGATTACATCGGCCGAAACGTTCTGATGAATAATAATCAAGATGAAAATAGTAATCCAAAGAATCCAAGTAATATAAATTAGCAGGTACTTCTATAGGAGGGGACCCACATCGGCCCGAATGTTTCAGATTTCGATTTACAAAACAAACCGGAAATGGCCGAGCCATTGTCGAACAGTCAAATAGTACCGACATAAAATGAAATCACTTCATTTTTTCCTATATTTAGGGTCAATTACCCCCGTGTCTAGAATGGATTTAATAATTTTCTTCAAATTATTAAGTGAATCAATTTTAATTTATTTTATTTTTAAGGAAGTTTTAAAATTTCATTTTTATTTGAGGGGGGAGTAATTTTTTTTTTTTTTAACCTAACTCTAATCTAAATAAAAGGGTACTTCTACAGAATTTGAACCGAACTGTTTTTTTTTTGTTGTCCCCCCCACAAAAGTCGGTTCGGTTCAAATTCTGTAGAAGCACCAACAAAAGAGTGCATTTCTGTTTGTATTTGTGTATGCTTTAGTGTCGTCTGCCTTTTTACATTATTTTGCTGCTTTTATATCATAAACTGCTTCAGCCATTTCCGGTCTGTTCCGTAAATCGCAATCGGAAACATTCGGGCGAATATGGGTCCCCTCCATGGCCATCCCTACTACAGGCCAGGCAATCGTGCAACTGGGGTCTTTTACTGGGGGCCATGTGAATTTTCTTAAATATTCGATATAGAAGTTGCAAACAAAGGTAAAATTCCTCTGTGAGATTAGTTCGATGGTTTTATGTGTTTTACATACCAAATAATAACCACAATAAGCTAATTGATAAATTTTACAATTATTGACAAATTCCTATAAATAAAGAGACAGGTAATTTTGAATAAACAAAGGCAAATGCATATTTCAATGAAGAATTTTTATTTCAATGTTGGATTTTTTTAGAGAATTTGTACTTATGTCAAAAGATCATTGCTTGTATATTGTGGTTAAAAAGAAAAAAAGGATCCGCACCAGTTGATGATATCAAGCAGAGAAACAGTTTGTTCAAATGTGATATGTATTTTACTAACCCAAAACTTAAACTGTCCTCATTTTGATTGTTTCAAACACAACATTTTGGCTATAGTCTTCATTTCACATCATAAAATAATCAAAAAATAAAGTTCAAACTAAAATTTCAGCATCTAAATCTCTAGTGTGGTCTCGTAGTCGATTAATCTAAGCAAACAAATTCATGGTCCCCTCCTATTGAAAACCAATTATCGTTCCGCATCTCAAAATTCTGAAACGGATTTGATTTTCTCATTTCAAACGAAAACTTCTTTTTTTTCTGTCTTGGAATATTTTTTTTACACTTCAACCTTTTTACAGTTTTTACTTTTCGATTTCGAAACGTCTTTTACTTTCTGCATTATAAAAACAATATTAACATTATTATTTATTTATTTTTCGCAAGTTTTGTTTTCTTTCAGCAGGTGCGTTCCGTTCTCTAGACTAAGTTTTGGGGGTGATGGGACTTTATATCTATTTAGTTTAAACACGTAATTACTATTTATTTAGCTATAACTGACTAACCTTAAGTCCAAATGGCAAGCCCCGATTTAAGGTTAGTGGCAGGGTAACTCATTATTTTTTTTAACTTTTCAGGAATTTAGCCCCTCAACAGTTAAGCGACCAGCGACCATTGTTTCCCGTGTGTCGTATAGCCAGCTTGATAGAAGAAAAAAAATGAAATAAAAAAAAAAACAACGTAAAAACAGTTTTTAGCGTTAAAAGTATACAGGTCGGTATATAATTAAATTCTACTGCGTTTGGTATAAGACATTTGTTTTTGTTTTGTTTACGATTGCTCGACTGTTAACTATTCTGAACTTTTACCATTTATTCTCTTGTCTCTTCTTTACAGGGCTTCAATAGTTTTAAATACGCGCTAAGCCGTAGCCATCGTAATAGTAAACTAGTTTACTATTACGGTGGCCACGGCTAAGCCCCTCCCTAATATTGAACATAAAAGTTTTTTGTTGTTATTTCTTTTACTTTATCTATTTATTTGAACTAAATCGTTGTATTGTATTACTTATCTTTTGCGGAAAGAAAAAAAAAACTATTAATTTAGAATGCAGATTGTGGGATCAGTTTTGCATATACATTTAGCGTAAAATGGGCAGCACTTTTTTTGCTCGCCACTAATAACAATCAATGGTTTATCTCACGTAATTCAAATTAACCAATCAAAGGCAACCATTTGAAATTTCAGAAAAAAACGTCTGCTTTGAATATTTTACAAATGAAAATCGATGGGTTTTTTTTACGTCTGCTCTGAATATTTGCCGATTTTACAATATTTTTTTTCGTTTTGGTTTATTTTTACTTTTCAAAATAGAATTAGCGTTAAAGTGTAGTGTTCTGATACTATACTTTATCTTTTCTGTCCTCGCACAGTCAGTGAAGAGGGAAATCCTTATAGACTGTAGCAATTTAAATTTTTGTCCAAATTCAGAGTGCCCCCTTTTTTTTTGGGGGGGGGGGGCTGGATTTTCCCCGCATTAAAAACCGATCTTGTGTCTAACTCTCTCCTCGATTAAAATATTTACCGATTTTACAATATTTCTTTGTTTTATTTATTTTATTTTTGACTTTTCAAAATAGAATTAACGTTAAATCTGTTCTGCTACTATGCTTTATTGCTTCGGTCTAGAAGGATTTCTCATTCACTGACCGAGAGCAGAAAAGATTAAGTGTAGTATCAGAACAAATATTGCATATTAACGTCAAAACTTAAAAAATAAATAAATAAACCGAAAAGAAAAAATATTGTAAAATCTGCAAATATTCAGAGCAGACGTAAAAAACACCGGTTTTACATTTTTAAAATATTCAAAGGAGACATGTTTTCTTAAATTTTAAATGGTTGTTTTTAATTGGTTAATTTGAGTCACATGAGACAAATTCTTGATTGTGATTGGTGGCTGGCATAAAAAGTGCTGCCGCGTAAAATATGAGGACGGTTTCTACTTTTTAAAGCGATTACGTGTGTTTTACTACTTTGCCGGTAGGATTTAGGGTTAGTGGTAAAAAATGTGGTTAATTGCCATCAATAGTTAGAACCCCCACGTAGCCAGGGGGGTGCCAGTTGGGGGGGGGGGGGGGAAGCCCCCCCCCCCTGCAATTACATTTGCACCCCCTGAAATTTGTGATCCAAAAAATATTATAAATATAAATACTCTTATATTTCCTAGTCAACTATACTTCTTCATTATGAACCAGTATTTACTTTTGTGTAATATATTTTACAGCAGGGCCGGATTAAGGGGTCAAGGGGCTGGGGCCCTGGGCCACCCACCAAGAGGGGACTTCCCACCAATTTTTAACATAATTTCCGATTTCAAAAACGCTTATTTGGATTTTATTTTGTTTAAAACTTAATTTTCCATACCTGATACTAATGATACCATAATAAATATTTACGGATGTAGGGTGGGATTAAGTGAATTAGTGAATCCAATGTTTTTTCACACACATGTGAGAAGTGGAAGTCGAAGACTTTGGCATCAGTTCTTTCTTTGATTTTGATTGTCATGTCTGTGTGAACTAATAGTGAAAAGAAATGTCAAAATAAATAAAGAGTGGATAGGGAGATAGAATAAAAGTATAATAATAAAAAAGATTCTTGGTTATTGAAACAGTTTAATTACATTTTCATTCTCTTAGAGACAACTACTCTTAGAAAGACTAGAGGAAATTTTGACCAACATAAATGTAAGTGCATATATTTCTTTTCTTTTTTGTTAACTATATTTTAAAGAAATTTAAAATGTGTTTTTAGAAAAAAATAATTACTAATAGCATTTTTTTAATTATTAATCGTTGGGTGTTTAAATAACTGAAAATCGTGGGGTTCACTTAAGAGGCTATGCCATCTTCCAATATTTGTAAATAAATATTTTTTAAATAAGTATTTATTAATACGCTATTGTTTTGAAGCAAATGAAATCGAGGTACTTGTTCGTCTTTTACCATAGTCCGTTTTTCACAACTTTTTATTGACCATTTTTTTGTTCTTTTTTCGGTGTACACTTACCTATCAGGCTGCTAGAGAATTTCGGGTTTTTTGGAAAAATTTTCAAATATTTTACATTTTAGGAGGGAGATCAGTTTACAATATAAATTCAACGTAGACTGATCCCCCTCTTTTGGACCATCTCAATTTTTGTAAAAATATTTTTCGGTGTACAATTACCTATTATGTCGATAGAGAATTCCGGGGTTTTTGGAAAAAAAATTCAAAAAATTTAGATTTTAAGCCGAATGATCAGTTTTCAATGTAAATTCAACGTAGACTGATCCCCTCTTTTTTACCATCTCAAATTTCTAAAATTCTTCTTCTGCTTACAACTACCCCCTACCAATAACGAACACGTATTGTGTTATCTTTTTGGTACTTGTGCAGTTTACGGACTGGGCTATTTTTTAGATAAGATTTTCAAGTTAAATTCAATTTTTACAATATCTTTTGTTTATTACATTGTTAGGTAAAAGTACAGAATAATTTACAAAGCCCCCCCCCCCACGCTTCCCCCTAAGTTAAGAATGGCTTTCTAAATAATGTTATTATTTCAACTCGGTTCGTAATTAAATTACGAGATTAAATCCATCAGGGTATCTTTTACAATAGCGAAAATGCTGAAAAAACAAATATACAACAAATCAAAGTTACCGTAGCCGATAAAACTGGATTTATTATAATCTGTTAAAAGTGCTGTTTTTATAAATCGATATTTTTATCGCACGGAGACTGGAAGAATAAAATGGCGGCCATTTTCGCAGCCTAGTTTTCGTTGAATTCTTTCGGGGTTGTTTTTTTACTGGGACTCATATTCAAAGCGCAATTTTTTATTTTTCAACCAAGCAAAAGAATAAAACAAAACTACATTTTAAGCAAAAGGAATAAAATCATTTTCTTTTTATTTACATGTCATTGTGCTTTTATTTACATATTATTTTCATTCAACCCTAAAACCCTAATCCGACTTAACAATCTAGTGGGGATGGATTATCTCTTTGCTCTCCCTAGCCCTAACCCTAACTCCAGCCCTAACCCTAACCCCAGCCCTAACCCTAACCCTAACTCCATCCCTGATCGTTAAAATGTTCGTTTCATAAAATTAAATTTAAAAAATGCAAACTAAAAAAAACAAAAAAACGCCGCTTTGATTATGAGTCACGGTAAAAAAACACACACACCTGACAACGAGAACCCGAAACGAGGCTGGCAAAACAAGACTGTCGACGCCATGTTTTTGCAGTAAAAATCCGTGCACAGTAAAAAAAATGTTTTTCATGTCTAATAAAAAAACATTTATCCTACGTAAAACTACAAATAGCTAACTAGGAAAATCTCCAGTCTCGACGTACATCGCATTTATTTGTTGCATATTCATTTTTTTGACCACGTTCTACTTCTTTTTTTGAACCCGACTCGCGAGTTTGAGGGCTATTGTAAAAGATACCCAATCCATTATAATGCATTTAGGTTTCTTTGTAAACAAGTCAGCCATTTTAATATTTTGTTAATAATTGGAAAAAAATATCAATTACTTCGTGTCTGTTCGAAATTTGAAAGGAAATTTGTTTTCCTTGTCATGAAATACATTTCTAATTTATTTTTTGTAACTGTAATTCAGCGTTTTAATCTCGGCGGGAAAGAGGATGTATTGAAAATCGGCCGCTCGTCGAGTCGTTTTTTTTTCCCTTCAAAATTGGTAAATCACTGTAAGATGAAGTGGTTAATTCGTCGTTCCATAGCCAAAATGGCGGATTTTTCTGATTCTTTTCCGACCTTTCAACGATTTATTTGAAAGAAGTAAACAAATTTAAAAAGTAGTAAATAAACTTACTTTTAGGCAAGATGGCCACCAGAGATTAATAAACTGAATTACATTTTCAATAATATAACTAATAAATTAATTTCATGACAAGAAAAACAATTTTGCTTTTCTAAATACATGATTTTCTAATAATTTCAAAGCCAGTTCAAATGACTTTCTATTCGATAGTTTAAATACTTCCAAATGCCTTTCAAATTTTGAACAGAGACGAAGTAATTGATATATTTTTCAATTATTAACAAAATATTAAAATGGCTGACTTATTTACGAAGAAACCTAAATGCATTATGATAGATTTAATCTCGTAATTTAATTACGAACCGGGTTGAAATAATAACATTATTTAGAAAGCCATTCTTAACATGAAGAAAGGGGGTGCTTTGTTAACTATTCTGTACTTTCACCTAACAATTTAATAAACAAAAGATATAGTAAAAATTGGAATCTTTTACTATAATCAACAGAACGGAAGAACGAAAAAAGGGTGAAAAAAACAAATGTGCAACAAATAAATGTTAGCAAGGGCAAGACAAGTTACTATTCTACCTAGCTGGATAGGTTTATTTGTATTTTAACTTATTTTAAAGTTTTTTTTGTTGTTTTAAAACCAAGTGTCGGCTCCAGTGTTTCCCACTAGATCTGGTGATTTTGATTTGAATCTGGCTAGTAAAATTTGGATCTAGCGGCTAGCGATTTTTTTCTTTAAAATGCGGCGATTTCGTTTGCCACATACACACACGCAATTTCAGATTTCGGTAAAATTATTTTCCGTATTCATTTTCTCTTTAGTCATCATGGGATTATTTCTCAAGCTACCTTCCATACATGATATATGCAAATCTGCAGTAGTTTTACATGTCAGTAAAAATGTTAATGTTCTAAAAATAAAATGGTGATCGCGACCGGACAAAAGCTCACCGGACAAAAGGCCACCAAAATAATTCAAACACGGACAAAAGCCCACAAACGTAAAAATAAATTAATTAAAAAAAAACAATTTTAGGGCATTTATAATGAGAGCGAACAGAACGAAAAATGGGTAAAAGAAAAAACCCCAAAAAACAACAAATAAATGTGCAACAAATAAATGTTACCAAAGGCAAGATAAGTTACTATTCTACCTACCTGGATAAGTTTATTTGTGTTTTAACTTATTTTAAAGCATATTTTTGTTAAAAAACAAACATGGTGTCGACTGGTGGAAGTCTCAGACAGGGACGTCGTTTTTCAAGTCAGTGGTACGCCAAATTTGAATGGATCGAGTACAGCATCCAGAAGAATGTCATACATGCAGAAATTTTGGACATTTACGACGGGAGGAAAGTAGAGTCTGGACGGAGTTTGGCTTTCGTGACTGGAGGAAAATTGGACAAAAATTGAAAGCTCCTAATGACACTGATGTCCACAAAGAAGCGGACAAGGTTCGGATCACCTTAAAAAATGTTCAGAAAGTGGGGAGAGTGGATCAACTCCTGGATCCATGCTACCGAGACAAGAAATTAATCGATGAGCACAAACAGCATCTCCTGACAGTACTGGACATAGTATTATTCTGTGCAGCGAATGAGATAGCACTGAGATGTGATGACGAAAGCAAAGAACCACTAAACAGAAGAAACTTTTTGGAGTTACTCTCACTTTTATCTAGTATGACCCAACTATTCAACAACGCTTGGAGAAACTTCCGAGAAATGCACAAATGTTAAGTCCAGAGATTCAAAATGATTTACTCTTTTCAGCGCAGAAGGTTCTGTTAGAGGAAATCAGGGACCAGGTTCAGGAAGCCGGATATTATGTGGTTTTAGCTGATGAGGTTAAGGACATCTCTAACAAAGAATTACTTGGTGTTTCATTAAGGTTTCTGCACAGAGGAAAAGTCCATGAACGGGCCATTGGTTTCATGGAGCTGTATGACTTATCTGCTGCCAGTATTTCGGAACAGCTGCAAGGTATGCTGCGGTCTATGAACTTGGAGAAGGAGATGTGTGTTGGGCAAGGATACGATGGTGCAAGTGTGATGTCAGGTGAACGTGGTGGTGTCCAAGCGCTGATGAAAAGAGCTGGCTATACAAATGCCCAGTATGTGCACTGTGCATCTCATTGGCTGAATTTAGTTCTCGCATCTGTCACTGAGATTGATCCTGCCATTAAGACATTCTTTGAGACCATGGATTTAGTGTACACTTTCATGACAGGTACAAAACGTCATTCCCGATACCTGGAAATCCAGAACATGTTGTATCCGAAAGACCCACAATTGGAACTGACCCATTCATCTACAACCAGGTGGTCTTCCAGATCCTTAGAGGTTGAAAAGTTCTTGCGCCGTTTTGATGTAATTTTGGACACTCTGGCATCCTTTCAAAATGATCCTGCTGCTGAAACAAAACTTTCTGCTATTGCTCTACTGAAGGCAATTCAGACAAAGAAGTTCCTAGTTCTCCTAATCTTTTTTGGAAGATTATATGATTATACAGATGTTGTGACCAAAGGCCTGCAAAAGAAACAAACAAATGCGGATTAGCTTGGTGGAAACACTACTTGAACACGCAGAATCATTCGATACAGAGAAGGTGGTGAAGTATGCATTGGAGCTTGCCACAAAGTACGATATCACGGATATTGATACTCGGCCATCTGGAAGGGCACGAAAGTTATCCGGAAAATTAGATGGCGCATTAGTGACTGGTTCCGTTGGCCATAACTGTGTGGGTACAGTGGAAGATTTTGATTTGGTACTCCGACAGTTGCTGGGGCACATTAGAGGAGAACTCCGTGCTCGATTTGGAAATGCTCAATGTGTAGTGATAAAAGCTGCTGCAGTGTGTAATACGTCATCAGAATCATTCATGGACAGTGAGATGCTGAAACAGTTAGGTCCACTGTTTGGGGTTTTGGTAAAGGAGAGTGAGATGGAAATATTCAAGAACTACATTCAGCGACGTCTCCCTACCGAAGATCTTGGACTTTCAGAATTATTCGAACAATGTGACAGGGATATTTTTCCATCGGTGCATAGAGTATTGCAATTGCTCCTTACCATCCCACAGACCTCAGTAACCGTTGAAAGACTATTCTCTTCAGTGAAGCGCATCAAAACAAGAATGCGATCTTTGATGTCAACAGAGAGACTGACCTCACTCTGCCTCATATCCTTTGAAAAAGATTTGCTAAGAAACATTGACAGAGAGCGCATCCTTGCACATTTCAATAACTGTAAAAATAGGAGATTATAATAGAATTCTGTAGAGCTCGCAAGTAGCTACCTTATTTTACGAACTTTATGTTATTATTACTGTGTTTACTATGCTTTATGTGCTTTACTATGCTGATGTTGTTATTTACGTGTACCTACCGAAATACACAACAATGTATTTAGATTATATAAAAGAAATTGAAATTTTTTTACTACTTGTTTATATATCAGTACACACACACACTGAACCAAAACGTCACTCATATTAGAATATCAATATTAGTTTTGCCCCTCCTAAAAATGCCTTGCCCCCCCCCCCCAAGTGAGAAGTCTAGCTACGTGCCTGAGTTAGAATAGCCCGAAAATGGGGGATCATCATTTTACGTTAAATTTATATGCGCACTTAATCCCCCACTCTAAATTCTAATTTTTAGTTTTAGTTTTCAGTGTGTTCACGCGTAATCGCCTAAAAAAAAAAAACAGAATCTCATTTTTTGGCCGGGAGTACATTTTAATGTAGATATAATTTCTTTTTAATTTGACAAACTTTTTAATGTTTTCCTTTTATATATGGTATGCAAGATTTTGATAATTTCATTGAGATTTTCATCTATATTTTTACCGTACCATTTTTACCGTATCATTAATACCGTAACATTTTTACCGTAACATTTTTACCTAAAGTTGCTATAACTATCCGGGTCTTTTTACTTTAATTTTTGTTCGCCTCGTCGTTTTAATCATGCCGTTTGTTGTTTTTACCAAATTATTATTTTTTAAATAGGATTTTGAAAGTTATTATATCGTTTGGTCATTAAATTATTAATTTAAAAAAATGTTATAAAATTATAACTGATCTTGTATTAGTAATGTTTTAATCTCTATTTATAAAATGATTGGATGTAAATATTATTTACTCCTCTCCAGGAGTTAGGCACAAGGCCAGTGTTATCCTACTCCCACAAGTAAGATGTGACCCAAGGTCGGGTCGGAAAGTGGGGGTTGAAAAGCCAGCGCTCGAGAAAATTTTCAAGCTTTCAATATAATATATTGAATATATGAGCTCAGTATTTTAAAGCCAGAAATGACTTTCCATTCGACACTCCAAAATTTCGAAGGGTCACGAGTAATTTATCTATTTCTGGTGAATTTAATTTCGTAAATAAATTACTTTTCAAATAGAATTTTTAAATTCGTTTTATTTTACGCTATTGCATTTTGTATTTCAATAGTAAATTTCTAAAATAAGTACTTCAGTGTGTAAGTCACGCACTCGCGAGAAACGCACACGTCTTGAATTTGTCATATAATTTTATTAATATTGAGAGATTTGTTACATTGACCGAGCTTAAGAGGCTGCATTGTTTTTTGGTGATGAAGTTTATTTTTCAGTGTTTCTACAGAACAGGACCAATATCGACACGAATGTTTCCGATTGCGATTTACGAAACAGATCGGAAATGTCTGAGCCGTCTCCGGCGCATGTTCGTTTTTTTCCCACAGTCCGTTTTTCACAACTTTTTACTGACCAGTTTTTTTTTCTTTTTCCGGTGTACACTTACCTATCAGGCTGCTAGAGAATTCCGGGGTTTTTGGAAATAAGTTTTTAAAAATTGAGATTTTAAGACGGGGGATCAGTTTTCAATGTAAATTCCACGTAGACTGATCCCCCTCTTTTTGACTATCTCAAATTTTTAAAATTATTCTTCTGCTTACAATTAATTATGTTGCGAGAGAATTCCGAGGTTTTTGGAAAGAAATTTTTAAAAATTGAGATTTTAAGACGTAAAAAGTTGTGAAAAACGGACTATGGTAAAAAGACGAACAAGACTGATCCCCCGTCTTAAAATCTCAATTTTTAAAATTTCTTTCCAAAAACCACGGAATTTTTTCGCGACATGATAGGTAATTGTAAGCAGAAGAATAATTTTAAAAAATTGAGATGGTCAAAAAGAGGGGGATGAGTCTACATGAATTTACATTGAAAATTGATCCCGTCTTAAAATCTCAATTTTTAAAAATTTCTTTCCAAAAACCCCGAAATTCTTTATTAACATGATAGGTAATTGTACACCGAAAAAGATTTTTTTTTAAATTGAGATGGTCAAAAACAGGAGGATCAGTCTGCGTTGAATTTATATTGGAAACTGATCCCCCCTCCTAAAATGTAAAATATTTGAATTTTTTTTCCAAAAACCCCGGAATTCTCTAGCAGCCTGATAGGTAAGTGTACACCGAAAAAAGAAAAAAAAACTGGTCAGTAAAAAGTTGTGAAAAACGGACTGTGGGAAAAGACGAACATGTGCCCCGTCTCCAAATAGTCAATTAGTACTGACATATGAAACAACTTTTTTTTTGGGGGGGGGGGGGGGGGATGTAAATCTTTACTATCACACCCGGCGTAGTTTACCCCCTAAAAAAAACCCCAAAGTCTGCTTTTTTTTGGCATTATATTTAAACAGCCTGAAAAATATCCACAAAATAAAAAAAATAAAAAGATTTTAGAGTGGGGGATCCTTTTAAATTTAACGTAAAATGAGAATTCATTTCCTGGCCAGTTAGCGGTAACACGAGACATGTAATCGGTCGGAGTTTCCAATTTTTTAGCGGAGAAATGAGGAGGCATTTGTTTATCTTCACTTATCCATTTTACTTCTTTTTTTCTTTTTTTTTCGGCCCCCAAAAGTAGAATTTAATTTTTAGGTAAACTAGCCGATGTTAAAGATTGGAAATTTATCAAACTTTAATTCTAACCAGAAATTATTTTCGAATTGATAATTTAAAGACTTCAAAATCACTTTGGAATTTCGCATGGCTACGAAGAAATCACAGTGACAACAAGTTTTGCTTCTACATACACCACAGAAAAATAGTATTCATAATGAATCGCAAACAGAACCCTAACAATGGAGAGAGAAAGCCAACATCAAAAGAAAGAATGACAGTCTATCCATACAAAAATAATTTTATTCGACAGTTTAAGACAACGAAAGAAAAATTGTTGTTAGAATAGGAAAGTTTAGAAAGTCTTAGAACGTTCTAAGTGAAGAGATGTTTTGTCTGTAAAGAGAATTTGAGTGAACATGTTCATTTCGGTTGGCGCCATGTGCGTTTACGTGTGACAATGTGTAAAATGGGATAGCCTGTCTGTTTTGTTTGTGCCTGAATTCGGTTAGTATGTATATTCTGTCCTACATTTAGTAGTTCGTGTGTGTCTCTTGTTACGTCTGTCGAAGGACTTTGGCCCCCAAACAGCTTACGCAGAATTTGTCGTATGCACGTGTATTGTATCCGAAAGAAAAAAGTCAGAAAAACGTTGTGTTTGGGATTTTATATTACGCACAAAATTTCGACAGTGAATATTTTTTGTATTTTAATTGGTTGAAAGAAACTGCTCATTTGAGCTTTCGTCCAATCGAAAGTTGATATGTGAAAACAACATTCGCTGCTGCTGCTGCTTCTAACAAATACAAATTAAAAATCATTCCTTTATTCATTTACTAGCTATATCCACCCGCCGTTGCCCTGGAGTTTTGTACTTTCATTTGTGTTTCGCTTTTGTATTCTGTTTAGTTTTTTAACAAATAATTTTAAAGCCAGAAGTGACTTATCTTGGAAAGTTTAAAGGCTTTCAAATTCTTTTCAAATGTGAAAAGTCACAAAAAAGTCATTGTAATTAAAAACAAAAAACAAAGAAGCCTATTACAAAAAGAGTAAAATGGCTGAATAGAATCCGAAATGCATTCTGATTTATTTAATTTCCTAATGAAATTATTTATCAGTAAAAAAAGAAATAAAGTTTCCTTTTGCATAATATTAGATTTAGTGAAGAAAAGTCAATGTGTGAGTATGAAAGTAATTTCTTTACGAGGAAAACCTGCACACGCACACACGCACACACACACACACACAAAAAAAAACCTGCACACACATAAACAAACGAAGCGTATAGTTATAATATAACTAGAAGAATACCCGTCCAGGATGAGTAAAATTAATTCTCCCAAACAAACCTGTTTTGCACCACTTTTATGCCCCTTTACAAAGATTGAAATCAAGATATAATAATACTAACCCTTATGTCTAGAATCCTTATTCAAATTTTGATCAGAATCTGCTAGATGATTTTAAAAATGTCCAAAATTTAAGGCTGAAGTTTAAGGGGTCTCAAAAAGAAATTGAAATGCAGGGAATCTTGCTTAATTGGTGTCTGATGACTATGAATGCAATTCAATGCAAATCTGAAATATTTGAATTTGTAAATGGGAGGTTGTATCCATATTATGCCCCCTCTCCCCAAAACTCATTAAAATACTTCAAGGATACTGAAATTTGAGGAATATTTATTGATGTCTAATACCTATTGGTAAAATTTCATAAAATCGGAGGTATCTGAATTTTCACAAAGGGTTTCAACTCCCTTTTTACCCGTTTGCATAAAACTAAATTAAACTAAATATAGCTCACATTTTAACCCCTTACGTTTATCAGCTGTTTTCCAAAATTCATAATGATCGGTTAATTAGTTTAGGAGTGAATCCTGTACACCTAAATTTATAAAGATAGAGATTGTATTCATATAGAAACGTTTATTTTTGAAAAAAAAAACTTTAGATTTTACATCTAAATAAATAAATGCGAAAGTTACCATCAAAATAGGTTACTGCTATTTAAATCAATAATAGAACTAAGTATTTGGAAACGGCTATACACAGCAGTTTGGATGACTAATTTGCATAACTATTTTTTAAACAGTTGATAATAAATTAATGTTTAGTGTTATTCATTCGTAATTTTATCATTCTATTTTTTCTATGTATATGCAATATTTTTATCTACAGGGTGTCTCAAAAAAATGTACTCACTCGTAGAATGACGAGAAAACTTTTATTTATGAATATAGAGTGAAATGAAATAGCATCGAATACATCGAATTCTAAGAGTGAGTACATTTTTTTGAGACACCCTGTATATTAACAGTAATGAGTTAAAGTTATTTAATAAATAAATCAGATGACTAAAACACCTTAAGTTAAACTAACATCGCTCACCATGAGGCATAAGTGAGAAGAGAAAAGGAAACAGAGGGTGTCTGTCTGTCTGTCTCTCTCTGTCTTTCTTTTTGTAGTTTTCACCTTTTTTAATTAGCTAAGTAAATACCTTATCAGTTTTATAAACGTGATACTATGACACCAATGTTA
Source organism: Sepiola atlantica (assembly GCA_963556195.1). Taxonomy (NCBI): domain Eukaryota; kingdom Metazoa; phylum Mollusca; class Cephalopoda; order Sepiida; family Sepiolidae; genus Sepiola; species Sepiola atlantica. The sequence continues at coordinate 81,356,996 of OY744515.1, forward strand.
CAAATGTGTAAGTCAACCACAAATTTAAATAATGTGTAAGGTTGGAAACCCCCGCTTCTTTCTCACCACGCGTCTCCTATCCTTTATGTCTTAATTGGGCCTGCGGGTCACATTTTAGACTCGCTGTTAGTGAAAACGACTTTTATTTATTTATGTATATATTTTTTTTCATTAAAACGATGAAAGGGAGACAAGCAAGTAATCATCGGAAAAAAAAAGAACAGTCCACATTAGAATCACAATTTATAAACATAAAAAAATAAGACACTTGTAAAAAGTAACAAAGGCAATATTAGCAAACATAACAAGTGTTTATTAATTCAAAATGATCAACTGAAAGTTCTGCTGCACTCAAGAGGAGTTTTTGATAGAGGGGCTGGTTTTGTTAAGACCGAAAATGGTTGATCAATCAGGAGTTAAAATAATTGGCAAATAATGAAAGTTAAAATCAGGACGAATTAAAAATATGTAATTTGTTTTTTTCATAGCGCACATACCTTTTATAGAGCTTTTTTTGTGTGTCTGATAGTTGACATGCTATGTGGAAAATATTATCGCAGAATTTTGGTATTCTGATATCCGTCTTTCTCAGATAATTTTTTTTAGTGTTGTGAGCTTCGGTAATTTCGTAAACTTTTGTTTTTGTGATGTCCGATAGACAGCGGTAAGATCCTCACTGTATTTTTCTCGGCCGATAAATTTTGAATTCCACTTTTCCTTGTATGCGGGGATATATCTTCTTGATTTGATATGCTGGGTGGGCACCAAATCTTGACACAACTTCATTCATCCGCTCCTGGAATCTGTCTTGTTTTCTCTTGCTCGGGGGTTTCCCCGATATTTCTCTAGGGCTTTTCCTGCCTAGCAACAGGTTTTCCTCCAATCTGATTGGTTGCCCTACTTCCGCCCCCCCCTCCCTCGCAAACTGCGTGGGCTGATCTCTCGGCTCTTGTGTCTAGCTGTCTAGACTACATCCGGTAATGTGTGTTCGCTTCTTGGCAAATTACACCATAGTTTTTTTTATTGTAGGGTAACATGTGTCAACAAGTCCTCTACTCTTCTTTTCATGCTTTATGGGGCAAAATATGTGGATATAACATTGGTAAAGTTTAACAACAAACTTATTGTTTAAGGTTTACAAACCTCTTTTCACTATTTTCATTGATAAATGAAAACAAAAGTTTAGCAGCACTGATTTGTCCAAATTACAAAAAAAAAATAGATTCATATTTTAGTGTAATTTTAGATTAACATCCTCTGCTAAATCATCACACCTCTTACAAAAAAAAACAAAACAATTAGATTCTACTTTTCTTAGGCGATTACGTGTGAACACCCTGAAAAACTTAGCGGAAAGAAGAAAAGAAAAATAAACGATTATTTTAGAACCTAAAGTGTGGGATTAGTTTCATATATAAATTTCATGTAAAATGATCCCCCCTTTCCAGGGCAGTTAACAAAATTCTTTTCTTCTATGGGAGCTAAATCCACTGCGTTTTTACTTTCTCCTTTTTTGGATGGAGGGTTTGTAGTGTACAATCTATTCTGTTGTTATATTATCCTCCCAGGCATTAACTCCTCCTTTTGGGGGTGGGGGACAGTTAGTATTCGTTCGTCATGATTTAATTCTATCAGTGATTATCTCTTCCTTCGGTGTCAGTGTATGTAGTTCGTTCATCGTGATATCCTCTCAGCCTAGCAAAAATAGGCGACCAGGGGGAGCATATCTTTGCTAGTTTTTAATAAAAGAATGATTTTATTTTCTGTCACTGCATTAAAAATTCCCGTTTTCATTTATCTTTCAAAAACTAAATTTTCAAGTAAAGGCAAACATTGCTTTCCTATCGACAGTTTATGGCCTTAAGAACACCCTCGATTTTCGAGTGGGAACAAATAGTTTCATTTTGTAGTAAGAAGCATAAATGGTTTCCTTTGATTAATTTACTAGCTAGAAGACCCGACGTTGCTCGGGATTGAATGAGGTTCACTACTATGTACTTTTTCACTATGCTCATAACACCATGTTACTTTCTTTGTTTTTACTGCTCCCATCTTTCGTTTCGCCCCCTAATATAGTTGAAAGAAGCTGAAATATTGGAAAACTCTGAATTAGTGTCTTCTACATATGGTTTGAATTTCATTAAAATCGGATATACATATTTGAAGTTTTAAGGGAGTTCTGTCTCATTTAGTAATCTAGTGGTGAGGCCACGTAGATATTCAGCACATAGATGGTAACATAGAGACTCGGGACTACTTCCATTTTCTTCCCTGGAGAATTTTATACATTTGATATAAATTTCATCAAAATAGGATATATTTAAAGTTTCAAAGGAGGTCCCCCCCAAGCTCCTTTAGGTTAGGAGGTCACTTAGAGATTTGTGACCATTTACATTGTCTTCCCTAGAAAATGTTATACATATTTATATTTCATAAAAGTAGGATATATTTGAAGATTATGCACTTAGAGATTCTGGAACACTTCCATTGTCTTCACCAGTAAATTTTACATATGAATACATTTTTAGATTTTATGTAGATTTTCTAACCTTTCTTTCCATAGGGAACACACAAACATCACACAGACATTGAGTTTTATATAGAGAGATTTATTTATTTAGATTTTTTAATGAAACAAATGGTTTTATGTTCTGTTGCTGTGACAATAAAACTATTAAAAATAGTTTTCTCTATTGAATTATTGACAGTACTAAAACAACTAAAATAGTATAATTGTTTAGCAGTTGTTCATTTATAAAATCGGGGGACCTATGTTTTGAGGCATTTCCGTCCGTCTGGATTTTTCACCGCAACCATCCATTGAATTTCTCTGAAATTTTGCATGAAGTTGTAATTTTTGTCAGGTTAGAAAGTGACATTCTCCGATTAAAAAAAAAATTCTGGTTAGCCACCCAGGGGGTCAAAAGGCCCTGAAATGGCAAAAAATGACATTTTTTGCCCCATAACTTTTCATCCATCCATTATATTTCCCTGAAACTTAGCCAAAATGTGGAGGCAATTGTTCCTAATAGAAGATAAGTATCGCTGACCTTGGAAAAAATCTGGTTCGCACCCCCAGGGGGTCAAAAGCCCCCAAAATTGCAAAAAATGACCCTTTTCTCCCATAACGTTTGATCCATCCATTCAATTTTTCTGAAACTTGGCCAAAATGTAGAGGCAATTGTTCTGGATATAAAATGAGCATCCTTGACCTCAGAAAAATTCTGGTTCGCGCCCCCAGGGGGTCAAATATGCCCCAAATTGCCCAAATTTATTGCATTTTACACTCGCCACATCGAGTCACATACAGAGGGGGACCACGCATGTGCGGCTTGTTATATATGAGGGAGAGAGAGAGAGAGATTTTCCGCCTAAAAAACAAACAAACAAGACCTTATAAAAAGCAAAATTAGTTTTGTCTAAAAAAAAAAAATTACGGACGTTTCTTCAGTTGTTAATACAGATGAGACATTTATAAAAACAAAGTCTTAGTTTTATCAACGCAAGAAACTTATTTCGGACATTTCATTTTATTTTCCTTCGTTAGCACGATGCATGCAATCCACAGAAATCTACATATTCGCTAGTTTTTATTTTCCGGCAAAAGAGTTCATTATTGAAATAGTCAGAATCCCCCCCCCCCCTCTCAAATAAAACCCAAGACAAATTATATGTATTTAAACACGAAGGAATATTAATATGTGTAAACTTCTAATATCCATTGAGCTCTACACTTGAGTTTAGCTATATAACCAAAATATATACATTAAATATATATTTATTTATATCATTTACTTATCTATTTAATTTTTTTTTCAGGGTTTAAAACATTTAAGTGATCCAGTTTGAAAATGATTGGAGGTAAGTAAAAAAATTTGAAAAAACTTTTCAAAGGAATATATTTCTTATACTGGAAAAAAAGAAAATGGAAAAAATTTAATTTCTTATATTGATAATGAAATGTATTGAATTTGCTTTTGCTTATATTTAAAAAAAAATTTTTATGCAACATTAAGTTAGTCATATATTGTATTTCGGCTTTTTCTTAAAAAAATGTCGACACTGATATAGAAAAATATAATCATATATCTTTATTGTTGATGGTGGTGAACGAATGCGGTTAGTGAGGAAGGAAGGTGCATGCAGGTTTTCTTCTTGAGCCCAAATTGTCAATCAACTGACGATATCAATTTCGGGTTTTTGTTATATAACAATCTCTATATGCAAACGCCCACCTGGGAACTTAGTTGTCAATGTAGCTTTGCACTCAGGATGTTTTATTCAGGGACGGGCTATTTTTGTCTGCCGCTAACCTTTTAGGTGGTTTCAATCAACAATTATTTTATTTCTGACAATCCATCATATTTGTTTTTCCCGAGTCGGTGGCTTGACTTCAACTAACGATTATTTTATTTTCGACAATCAATCATGTTATGCTATTTTTTTCGGCCACATGTGTGGTTGTGTCAAGTGTGCCAACTCCTGTCAAATGACCTTTTCAGTACACCTGGCCTGGATATTTAACAATATTGTTTACATTATGAAATTTTAATTAAATTTGGTGACTAGGTAACCATTGTCGAACATAACTCATCAAGGGTCAAATGTCAAAAGTGAAATGTGTGAAAAATTAAATAACCAAGGGTTTTCACAGATTCAAATGTGAATGTCTGAATTTAAAAAATTATAAAGAGTTTCCTCTAGCAGAGAGGAAACCGAGATCTGGACGAAGTGATCATATAGTGCGTACATGGGTTAGCTGCAAAGAGGTGGAGGAAAATGATGGGACTTTCAGTAGTTAAAACTGTCTATATTTTTTTCTATCTCTACCCAACACAGTAGGGACAATATGAGTATCTTGTGCAAAATCATTCAGGTAGATCCGGCTTCCTCCTCCAAAGGAAGAAGTTTCTAGCACCCAATCTCATGTGTATTCCGATCAAAAATGATTTTGACAACATTAGCTTTTTGCAAGGAGGTGTGATCGTCCCATATATAGCACTTGGTATTCCCAAATGGTTGCCCTTACAATATGTGTATGGAATAATAATTATTATTATTATTATTATGGAACTCACTTCATGTGTTTTATGAATGATGATCTGACTAGGGTCAGAAGTTTCTCTTATATAAAGCTTTGATTCTCTACTCGAAAAGAAGAACGCATGACTAGCAGAACTGCCGACAAAGAAATTACCCGAAGAAAGTCTTCACCAAGCGAAAGCAAAACGATCATGCAACAATGTTTTTTGGGATTGAGTGTTAATGTTATTGTAGTTTATCTGTATCTCCTTACGCATATTGTATATTTGAATTGGTTGCAGCTCATGGGCGTTATTGATAAATAGGGTCGGTTAGACCTCTCGGATAATCTAGCCATAAACAACTCTTAGTTAGGGAAATGGATCCAAAGTCGAGTCAAATAAAATGCATACAGTAGTCTAAGTTAAATTGCTGCTGCTTTGTTTTTTAAGCAAGTTGGACTTTTGCATAGAGCTCACAAAGATCGTGCTATTCGCTAGCCTGCACGATTGCAGACTTTTACTCCGACGCTGAGAGCAGCAATTCTCAACGGTTGCATGTGAAGTCGGGGAAGTTTTAGTTAAGAACACACAAACGTATGGCGCAGTAGTAACGTTGTCACTTTCACCCATTGATTAGCAGTTTTTGAGATATCTTTGCTTGCCACAGGTACAAAGGCAGAGACGACTAAAGGATAACGGATCATGATTTTTCCTGGATTTTCATTATAATCCTGTTAGTGGGATTGTGGCTCTAATACCTCTTGGTGCAAAGCCTGTCCACCATGGCTGTCCCTGCCAGCAACTCGAGTTCCAGACAATATAACGTTGCCACTGCCCCTACCACAGTAAGGACGGGTTGGACTTTGGATGGGGGGGGGGGGCTGTTAATATTTCCTTTCATCTGTGTGTAATTGAGCATCGTTCTATCTACTGACTGAGGCTGCAATTCTAACCCTCGACCCCAAGATTGAGAGATGAGAAACTATACATTACCTCAACACCCATCGAGGGATTATGCAACATTCATTCAAACTAGCAGAAAATTTCACTTGTTTTCTTCATTGAAATTGCATTATTTGAAGACTCCAATGTAAGTAAAGAAAAGTGAAATTAATGAAGTCTGCTAAAAGATGAAGAGGAATGTTTGTTTCAATCACTTTTCGACAAGCATCAACAATTCTCTGCATAAGCATAAAAGCTATAACTCTTTAAGTGGAGGAAATGTGAAACTGAGTAAGAATTTTAAAAGATTTCCTTCGGTAAATTTTGCTTATATTTTGTTAGTTAAAATTTTTTTAGAAAAAATCAGTTGCTGTCTACTTCTTTTTTATAGATGTACAAAGAAAGCAATATTATACTAATACCACGTCGATTTTGAATAAATTACATCTCTTTGATTTAGCGCATATGTATTGGCAGTGTTACAGTTGCGCTAAGGAGGGACAAGCAGAAATATTTTATGGTTTAAAATTTTCTTAAAAGATTTAAAATAATTTTGTTTACATTTTTGCCCATCTAAATGAATAAATGCAAAAGCATTTTTCATTTATTACATCTATATCACTATAAAAGCGGCTCACTGTTATTTAAATTAATACTACGACATAGTCTTTAAAATACTGTATATATATATATATATATATATATATATATATATATTTGTTTTGTTTATTATCTATGTACGTATACGTTTCATACTTTATAATCGGGACTCATCAGCATAGAGATATGACTATTCACTACTGGTCATGCGATTCGAAACCCCGGATTTACAACTAAAATCCCGACGTCTAGAACCACTCGGCCAACGCTAAATAGCGAATAAACAGTGATAATGTTAACACTTTATCCAGCGGCTTGACGTCATAAGAGCGTTCGACTTAATGAAAGGAACAATGTATTTATAGCTAGCGACATTAGGAAAATTAGGCATACAAATAGCTGTTTGGGATTTTGCTTTCTAATATATATATATATATATATATATATATATATATATATATGGTAAAATGAAAAAGGAAAACCAAAAACTGGATGTTTTTTTTTATTTTATTTTTCTTCCCAACATGTCTACCCTACATGTATCCGTGCTTGCATGATATCTTTTCCCTATATCATCATCCTGATGAAGTCTTATAAATAAAGACGAAACGTTGATGTACACATAAAAAAACATCCAGTTTTTGGTTTTCCTTTTTCATTTTACCATCACGTCGGATTACCTTCATCCTTCTATTCCCATATATATATATATATATATATATACTAGAAAGCAAAATCCCAAACAACTATTTGTATGCCTAATTTGCATAACTATTTTTTTAAACAGTTTATGATAAATTGATGTTTTGTGCTATTAATTTGTAATTTTATTGCCCTATTTCCCTATATATATGTAATAGTTTTGTTGATAGTAATTAAAGTGATTTAATAATAATAAAAAAAGGATAAATTACCAAAACCTTTTAAAAAATATTATGTTCATTTATTTTCATAGGACGTAATTTAAATGAAAACTATTAATTTTTGACATCACAATAGATTTATATTAAAGATATGTAATTTATACATTTAAAAAGAATACTTAGAGCTAGATTAATGGCCGCCAGATGGCGGGTAGTGTTTTGCTTGTTTTAGATAAATTCAGTAAGAAATTCAGATTTGAAGACAGATGTTGATAATAATATTGAAAATTAATAAAAAATCTTGTCAGAATTTAATCTGATCAATTTCGGTTATGAAAAATTAGGAAGTGGGAGAAGATTGTTGAATCTTTGGATGGGGATGTTTGAAAAAAAGTAACTGTTGATAACAGAACTGTTTCTTCAGGTTTGTTCATAAAATGTGGGAACGCCCAAAAGAAGATAGCTTTTGTAATGGCAAGAATGCTTAGAAATATGTGGCATGGTGGAGTTTCTTTTGTATCCTTCCCCATGTTATGAGAAAATTTTGAACATAAATGATTGAAAAAAAATAAAAGAATTTTTACGAAATTATCTTTGTTTTCAATTTATTTATTCAGCTTTCGTTGTATAATTTCTTTTCTCTGTAAATATTAGTTTTTTTCCATTTTAGCCAAACTCATGTCAGCCTGCAGAAGTTTTACACTCTAGCTAAAAAGAAAAATGTTTCTGAAACATGAATTTATTATACACATTATTTCAAGGTGAAAAGAATTGTAGCATTCTACACGTTTACACATACACTCACCAGAGGGTGTTTCAGACCCGAATTATCTAGAGAGTGCTACAATCCATGATATAAAAAGGGACGCACAAGAAAATTCGCTCTTTTTTCTTCTGGTCTCGCCTCTAATGAACACACTCACCAGCACACATGTGCTATGCACACACATTCACGGTATGGAAGATATTACTCTCAACTTCCATACACACGCACATATTCTATTCAGACTTTATTGTACACATTTTTTCTAGACGCGATCTCAAAGCAAACCCTGTTTGTGAGGAATAAATGTTTTTTGCATACCTTATCGTTTACATGTTGTTTCATTGTTTCATTTGTTAAATGCTTGTATCAGAACATGTACAAGGGAGAGCCGATACCCAAGCGTCGGCTAACTCCCTCAGAATTTTGAAAATCTGTTAAAAAAAACTCATGAATGAATGTTTAAAAGCGAAAAGAAAATGTGTACACATGTTTTTTTGAATTTTATTATTTTTATTTTTTTATTTGAATCTTTCAGTTTTGGGGGACTGAATTGTATAACAAATGTTCATATTTGTTACTTTTTACAGGGGGTGCAACTAATTTTATCTTTAGTTACAAGATTTCATTTTTAGTATATTTAAATTGGATCTGAAAGAACCGCTTAAGTTTATCGAGAGAGAAAAAAAAAAGCAATATTTGACCAATTCTTCACTTATTAAACTTAATATATATATATATATATATGTATATATATTTATGAGAGAGAGAGAGAAAGAGGGGGGAAAGGAGCCCCCCTCCCCCCAAAAATTTATGCACTCGAATGTTTTTGATTGCGATTTACATAACAAACAAAAAATGGCTAAAACATTTTACGATTTGAAAACTGAAAAACGTAAAACGACAGACGATACTAAAGCATGTGAAAGGGTTAAGTTAGGATAAAAAATCTTTTATCCCCCCCCCTCCTCCACAATAAAGTTGAAAAATCTTCCTCAAAAATAAATAAAGTTGCTTCACTTAATGATTTGAAGCAAGTTATTAAATCCATTCTTAACACGAAAAGGAAGGGGGTTAATTGACCCTAACCGTAAGTCGGGGAAAAATGAAAAAGCTGTTTCATTTTATGTCGGTACTAATTGACTCTTTTGTGACTGCTCGGTCATTTCCAGTTCCATAAATCGCAATTGTAAACATTCCGGCTGATATGGGTCCTCTTCTATAAAAGTAACCCCCTGAGCAGCAATTGTTGTATAAACTAGTAACAAATCCATTAATTTGTGTCTGCAGATTTTTGAACGTCTCAAGTACAAGAACCTCCTTCATTTAACACCTGTGATGATCAGTAACTTTCAGGTGAATCACTGCCTCGGAAACTTTGATCTCTGCTCTGTTTTGCAGCTAATGAAATGTCTTATTGTTTCTCTTAGCATCGATGGATCATGTGAGCAGTGGTGCACAGTGGGGGGGGGGGTGCTTGGCCTCTGACACCCACATTTGGAGGGGGGCATGCAGTCATATTCAAACTATCATCTTTTCTCATATGTCTCAGTACTAGGACTTATACTTGAGTCTTTGGGTTAGTAGATGTAAAACAGTTGAGATAGCAGAATTAGTTTGCAGTGGAAGGCCAAGCAAAACATGGGAGGAAGATGAATAAGAAGGATAAATAAAGACCTGGCCTGAGATAAGTTAGTTTGGAAGACAATTTCTAAAAAGCCATCCAACACATGCCAGCATGTAAAACAGACATTACACCGAATATGATGATGATGATGATTCTTTTTAATCATCATCATCATATAAAAAATGAATAAGTATGTTGTATCATGCGGTGAATAATTGCACCAATCACTTTATAGGTTTTGAATCCCATAATGAGTCTTTTATCCCTTTGACGTGTCCTATATCCCAACCATGTTTTAAGAGTGGCGAATAATAAAGTCATGATCTCAAATGATTTCGAACCAAAATTGCAAAGTAGCTATAATCGATTTTGCTATTCTATGATTGACTTCACAATAGAAAAGTAATAAATTTAAGTGATTAAATAGTTTCTTTTTAAGATTCAGTCTTTTGCGGATTACGGATGCAAAATGGCTTTTCCCCTCCCTTAGCTGTCCTGGGTATGGCCTTAAAAGACAGCCAGTGGTGAGGACTCCACTTGGGAGCTGTGAGGAATGTTGCGTTGCCCCTTAGTTGTCATTACTTCCAGGTCCATTCTGGCCTGGAGTGGTAGTACCTGTAAGGGCCCCATCTATGGGTCAAATAGAATTTACTGGCACTACCAGATCAGGCTGTCTGAAGTTATTGACTTCCTGACTCAAAATGAACCAAACATTGATGTTTTATTGTTTTTTTCTTTGCAAAACTCAATCATGTTCTGCAAAATAAAAATAAAAACAATTTCCCTCCTCCCCTCTCTCTTTCTTCCCCCCTTTCACTCAACCAAACACCATGAATAAATACTTATACATATAAAGAATCAGAAGCATAAAAACTTTCACCAAAATGACCGGATTAAGCATTAAGTAACCTGAAAAGGGTTGATATGCCGTAAAACAAAACACCCGAAACCCCCTCCCTTGGCATGAGTGCCAATACGTTTGTGGTGAATTAAAGGGATGTAATTCGTCTAAACTCAAGTCTTTCTTTGTGTGTGTAAACAAAAAGCAGACAATAACTGATTTAATTACAAAGGCTTTAGCTGAAGAAGGTATAAACCTGTATGTGTAGAAGATGCATAATCGCGTTAACACGGATTCTCATTAGATCAACAGGGTTAAGCAATGTTGAGGTCAGTACCAGATGAATGGGAATACCAGGAGATTTATGTGGTAGGACGATGATACCTGAAGATGCCTTTAGCAAATACTTCAGTATAACCTGCTAAAACCACACCTTCGATGACACAACAGAACAGTCGCCCACTGGGTAGGAGTTCTGTTCTCAAGCATGCGGCGATGCTCTCTGGCATATACACATAAATGGATGATACAAGACGAACGCGTAAAATAAAGTTAAAAACTGAATATTTGACTTGTAGTTTTACTATAAACCGGACTATTTAGCATAATGGTTAGAGTGTTTGTTAATAGGCTGGGGAGACCGAGGTTCGAACCACGGTCGAATCATTCTGAAGACTCAAAATATTATACCATACACAATTTCCTATACATAGTAGTACAGTAAAGTAACGTTACATATACATTGTGAACATCAGTCACTATTTAAAAATATTGCATGTAAAGCTTGCATCAAAACTCACATCAGTTTTAGTAAGAACTAGCAGCAAGACCCAACGTTGCTCAGGATTGAATGAGGATCACTACTATGTCTTTTTTACTATGCTCATAACACCATATTACTTTCTGTATTTTACTGACCGCCACCTCCATGTCGTCCCTTTTTGGGAGAAACTGAAAACTTTCTGCATTAGTGTCTTATGCATATTGTATCCTATGTTTATGAAATTTAAATTATATGTATAAAGTTGTCAGAGAAAGTCAATGGAAGTGGTCCTCAATGTGCCGATTTTTTTTATGTGCCACCTCTAAGGGAGCTATGGGGGCATATCCCCCTTAAAATTTCATATACTTTTATCCGATTTTAATGAAATTTACATTAAAATCGGATATACATATTTAAAATTTTAAGCGGGTTATGCCCTCATAGCTCCCTTAGATGGGGCACATAAAGATTATATATATGTATATATATATATATATATATATATGATAGATAATTTGATTGGTTTATTTTTATTTTATACTAGCTGTCACTACCTGGCGTTGTTCAGGAGTAAAAGAAAAGATTGACTGACTTGTTTACGAAGAAACAGAAATTAATTTTGGTGATTTTTAATTTTGCAATCAAATTATTTTGTGAAATATAAATTTTGAAAAAGTTTATTTTGGTATTTAACACTAATCGATTATTAGTAACGAATGAATAAAAATGTGTAATTAACGTGAGAAACATACATACGCGTAGAGACATGCTTGAAATCGCATAATTTAATTCATTTATATTTATTTTTGAAGAACTCAAGGGAGGGAATTAAATATAATTGCACATGATAACTTCCCTTTAATCTGTTTCTGTGAGTAATGGAAAATGTCTCCACTCTGACAGTTTTCTTAGCTGGAATAAGTATTTTAAGAAAAAACACGAAGCAAAATAAAATATATTTGTGCTAATAACATAGAAGAAAAAAGCGTAAAAATAGGCTAGTCCGAATCAAGTATTGATATGTCAGGCAGATTACTATTTGGGTCTGACTTTAAAAATCTGACAAGATAACTTTATATATTAGATTTCACATGTTCTCTCATATCAAAAGTAATACATCGTAGTGTGTGTGGGGGGGGGTGCCTGCATGCATGCCTGTTTATATTTGATTGAGATGACTGACATGGATCTTTACGAATATCGCTGAGAGTGATTCATATTTTCGAACGAGCAGGAATTTTGTTTGAGTTCTACCATGATTTTTAGTTGAGAAGTAACAACCCCTTGATAATGGTAGTCAAAAGCGATAGGAGGCCATTGGCTAGCTATTTCATGGCATGCATCAAAGTAAAAGCTTGCTCTTTGAAAGTATAAAACGGCAACACCCATGGCGATCCTTGTCCATCATCCTTAACTAAATGTGTATGTATTTATACACATGATACACACACACACATACATAAATATATATATATATATATATATATATATATATATATATATATATATATATGTGTGTGTCAAGAGAAGCTATTGACCCTTAACTCTGAAAGTAATGTTATTTTTGTATTTTCATCTATTTCTGTTTTTATGGCATATTTTGTCATTCTGAAAAATATATATGATTGTTGTCATGAAGAACAAATGCAGTAAAATCCTGTAAAGTTCATTTTGTACCCAACTTTATAAATGTTTTCCAATAAAGGTTAACAATTATGTGAAAAGCGCACCAATTAAGGCTGGCAATTCAAGCTAGTCATACTAATGAAAGTTTGCACTTGACAGATATGGAATATTGTTTGTGTGTGTGTGTATATATATATATATATATATATGATAGATATATGATAAATATTTTGATATAATTATATTTGATACCCACACATTTGTCTGTATTACTAATGGAGATTTGGTATCTGTCTGTCTGAAGCCAAAACTATACTATTACTTATATTGATTAGTACTATTGTTCTATCTTTTAATGCTTAATTCAAGGGTGGGGTTAGTGTAGTATCTGTTCTATTGTAATAAGACCATCCTCCCAGGCATCACCTACTTTATCGGGGGGGGGGGGTAGTATCTGTTCTGTTATCATTAGACCATCCTCCCAGGAATCACCTCCTCCTTTATTGGGATAGTGTAGTACATATTCGTTCGTCATGATACTATCCTCCCAGGCATTATCTCCTTTTATTTGCAGGATATAATGTAGTATCTGTTCTGTGGTCATGATATAATCTGCCCAGGAATTACCTTTTTTTTTTCTTTTTTTTTTTTCTTTTTTTTTTTTTTTTTTTTTTTTTTGAGTGTAGCAAAAATAATAAAAAATAAATTTTGCTTATCTGAACATTTTACTGTAATTTTATGGCTTATCCAATCTTCAAAAGTGTTTTAATATATTCATGAACACTTTTATCATTGTCGTCGTCATCATCAACAACTGGTTTATTTGTTGAATCAGGCCACAATTAATCCTTTGATGAGGGTGGAACTTGATTGTCTAGTCTCGATCTAAGTTTTCCTCTCCATTCTTGTATTTGGTGAGGCTTGAATGAATCCATACTATAGCTTTCCTATCATGTTTGACCACGTCCTCCCAAGACAATTTATCTATTTTAAAACATTCGGCTTGCCTTCAGAATTCATATCTGAATAACCGATTTTGAGAAGTTTGTCACCATTATATGTATCTAATATATAAAGTTAAGACGATTTTTCCCCTGTACCTTCTCAAAGAATAGGAAACTAACCACATGCATCACAGCCTACTAAACTCACCACTACATTACGCTTATTCACTCAATTGTGTTTTAATAAATTTGTTATTATTTTTCTAACACTAAATATTACTTTTGGCCTACCATCTTCGACTCTGCTCAAAACATACTCTATATAGATGGTAGCAAAAACTTTTGCTCCTAACATTTAAGTACTGACACTCCCCCAATTGTCACCGGGAACTAATAATCAACAATTTACAATTTGTCTGCTATTAATTTACTACATAATACAAAACATTACGCAACCATTTAATGGATGCTCCCGCTAATTCCGTTGATTTTTCGAGAATATCGGATTACGTTACTTCAACCTATTCGTATAAATTTATACTCATTCCAGTTTTGAGAGAATGCAATTAACGAACATAGTTCCTTCTGTATTTCGACATTCAACATGCTGGCTCGAATTTCTTCAGTGACTCGACTTTCGATTTAAGTCTATATATGTCAAGATACTCAACATAGATCCATAAAGTTGACATTTCCTGAATCCTACCCCTTTCATATGCATAATATTCAAAAATTAGAAAAAAAACATTGATTTCTTGGAATAGAAATGATCAAAAACGTGCGAAATGATGGCCCTTAGATTCGGTCGCCTTATGGTCTATCGTAAATTATATCACATGCCAACTTCCGACTGTCTTGGTGTAGATGACCTAATTTGGCTTACAGCGTATATTAGCGTTGGTGGCCTCAAGGTTAAAAGCATAGCTCCAAGACCGAAAGGTTTAAGGTTCGATCCCAGTCGTCTCATACAAATTATTTTCTTATATTGTTATACTTCCACCTCTGAGTGAGGGGGTAGGGACACTAAGGACCGGATTTTTTATATTCAACATTATCATGTAGTAATTTGAAAACAAATTACTGTAATAGTTAGTACTTTACCTATTATAAATATCATCATTTTCCTTCAAATCAACATGATTTACTACTGCTCTGCAGACCTCCTTAATTATAGTTGTGTGTTTCAATAGTGCTCAGAAGGCATACTCATTTTTCTTTTTTTCTTTTTCTTTTTTTCTTTTTTCCTTCCTCTCTAAAAAAAAATGGAATTTCTAAACAACGATAACCGGGTGGGAATTGGGTTTAATACGGCTCGGTAGGCCGCTTTGATTTTAGATATAGCGGGTGTTAAATTCAAAAAGAGAATTCTGAGTAAATACCGGTACCATGGTATGGGCAGGAAGACTCCTACAACCGCGTCTCCCTCTTTCTTACATTCCTTTGTTTACACTCTTTGATTCATTCTTTTACATTTCTCCCGGGCAACGCCGGTGGGCGGGTTCAGCTAGTTAATAATATAGTAAAGAGATTTATAAAATTAAACAAAACATGTAAAAATTAAAACAATGGTATGTCATTCTAATACTGTATTTGAGGAAACATGATAAAATGGTGGATTTGATGTAAAGATGATTCTACCACTTCATGTTGCATACCACATAAACGAACACACACACATATTTATTAATAATTATTATTAAGTTCCAATTACGTTTAGCCCTTTCGAGAGTAAATAAACTGAATGTTCTATAAAAATTAGTCACGTTGCGTGATTCTCTCCCTTGGAAGATAGACTCCTACTTAGAATCAGACTACTGGCGTTTACATTAATACCAGGCCTTTCTCCTATGTTAAAAGCTGATCGGTGGCCTAATGGTTACGAAACCAAAGTCCATATATGTGGATTCTGGGTTCGAATTTTTCAGTTCAACCCGCGATATGTTTACGTAATTGCATACTTGCAAGCGTAAAATTAAAAAAAAAACACAAAAAATATATATGTGCATGGATATAAAAATATTTATTATTAATAATTAAGCTCTAATTATGTTAAACTCTTTCGAGAGTAAATAAACTGATGATTTATAAAAATTACCAACGTTGCATGATTCTCTCCACTGAAAGATAGAATCCTATTTACAGTCACACTACACAGCATCTCTTTCATGTCAAAAGCGTTATCGGATCGGTTGCCTAATGGTTACGAAACCATGGTCCATAATACGTTGATTCGGGGTTCGAATCGTTCGCATGGCAATGCGGGTACATAATTTCAATACTGACGAGCATGAAAAAATTTAAAAAACGCGAAACATATATATGTTTATGGATATAAAAATATTTATATATATAGTCTCGGAAGTTTCTCAACCATTAAAACTAAAAAAAAAAAACCCAAAAAAAAAACCCTTAAGTCCCAGGTCGTTCAGTGGAAAATCACTCATGTAAGTCAATTTAGTTTTTACAGTTATTATATTAGTTTGCTTCTAACATTATTTAAGGGATCATCAGTTGTTTACCATGAAAAACTGTTTCGGGAATTTAATATATATATATATATTTCACAATCTATTGCGTTTGGAACTACACAAAATGATTGTGAAATCAAGGAAGATGGAAAGATCGAGGAGGTTTCACCCGAGCTCCATGGGGACTGAGAATACTGAAACCATGCAAGGCGTATTGTCACTTAAATTTCAGAGAAGGCCACCAGTCATATCAGTGAGGAATCAACGATTGTTGCCATTACGCAAAGTTATTTGCAACGGTTGTTGAAATAGGCATAAAGTACTGAGAGTTTTTTTGTCAACTAAACTCTACAAACACCAGTCGGCGATCACTTGTAATGTCTCATCTGGTAACTCATTTTGGGTAAATAATAACAATACTTAATCCTCTTCAGACTATTCGATAATATTGTACCAAATTTGACTTAAAGAGCAATTGACATGCCGGTTTTGATAAGTTAATAATACAACTGCTTTTGCTTGAAGAAAACAAGCATCGAATAGAAAGTATTGTATGAATTAAAAAAAATAGTTACTACAAATATTTAACATTTGAATCAAATATTAACATCTGAACTGGCATATATCGATTTGATTTTCTTCAAAAATAATTTATTTACGCATAAAGTTCGAAATTAAGCCTGAAGAGCAAAATCATCAAAATTAGTGAAAACAAACATCAAGATGAAGAAACCAGTTCAAAGATTTTAAATAATAACGAATTGACTACAAAGCGGGGGAGGGGGCGAGCGCTGTAGACAAGTGATATTTTGATGATTTATATAAACATTGTAACATGCTAGACAGTAATCCATTTGTTTATTTACAAAGAGCTTTACAATAGTAGCTGACAATATCACTTACAAGAGTGCTCAACCTTAGAATGGTGTCTTATATAACCATCCACAGAAATACTGTTTTACGGTTTTACATCTCGCAGTCCGAAGCCAGGATCGAACCGTGTACTATCTAGTTGATAGCCAGTGATTCTAAACACTTGACTATGGGGCAAGTGATATAGCAATGCTTTATATAAAGTGCTCTATATAAACCCTTACCATAGTGAGAAGGAGGGGGGGGCTTACGATACCCATATATATATATATATATATATATATATATATATATATTAAACTTTCACAGTGAGGTTTGAATTAGGACGGTACATTAGATGTGTAAAGAACGAAACATGTGTCCTTCAATAGCTCAGATTGAAATAAATTTTATTTATTTTAACACTACACATTGTTATGGTTTTTTCAACTAAAAAAATAATACTATCAAAAACAATGGTTTCAAAATATGTCTACACACCTTTTCTATTATATATATATATATATATATATACCAAAGCATTCCTTTCAGGACACCAATGATCACCATTAAAGATATTTTTTCTTACAAATATTATTTATTAAAATTAACATTTAATTTGAATAAATAATATTTGTAAGAAAAAATATCTTTAATGGTGATCATTGGTGTCCTGAAAGGAATGCTTTGGTAAGCCTTCATAGAATCACATATAAATGCTCTGTATTCTGTAATCGAGTATCATCGAGCTTGTTTTTATTGGAACAACCCCGGTCTTCACTGAATGATCTATTTTATAAGTGAAAAATCTAAATCTATATATATATATATATATATATATATATATATATATATTCATGCATAAATATCAAATTCTTTTACCTACAGACGACATCGTTTCGAGCTTAGGCTCTTCAGTGCAGGGGAGTGATAATTTCAGACACTCACAAGGCACGAACCCGGTTCACAGAATAACCTTTGATTCAGCACGCTTTCGCTCTATCCTATCAGCCAAAAGGAAATTACCACGTGGTAAAGAGAAATTAAATTATATTTATGCCAATTGCAGCGGGCTACAAATATACATGAAATCTATATAAAGACTCAACGAACCTAATCGAAGCCTCGCTTTGTAGCTTAAGTGAATTTCTATTTTTTTAATATCTCACATCAGTGCTCAACTTTAATTTACATAAAGGAGCTTTTATGGTAATATTCATGAATAAATATGAAATTATGTTTTACTTACAGACGACGTCGTTTCGAACTTATGTACGTCCACCCTATTTATATATTCTCTGGTGTTAAAAATAAAAAAAATAACACCCATTGAACTTATGTGTTCGATATGTAATTGATTCATGAGCAAATTGAAAGATGAGATTGAAACAGTCGTTTTTTCGGCAATCTGATAATTGATTTACTGCGACATTTGCAGGAATCAAGAATGGTTAATGTATTAGTTATGTAAATTATATTGACGGCAATGTGTACTTTATTTTACAAAACCTTTCTATTATCGATGATGATGGTTGATCAGAGTGATCAACACACAAATCCTTAGGGCATATATATAGTGATCCATATATATATATATATTCATATTTTCATAGCTTACTACCTAGCTCTACTTATGTAATGAGCACTGTTGAAATAAATACTGAAAATTGATACATAAAAAATTATATCTTTTTATAAAATTTTATGTGGATACATGAAATAGTAATATATATATATATATATATATATATATATATATATATATATAAATAGAAAGGGTGTGTAGACATTTTTAAACCATTGTTTCGGATAGTATTTATTTTTTTGAAAAAACCATGTGTAGTGTTAAAATAAATAAAATTTATTTTAATCTGAACCTTCGAGATATAAAATTCTCCTTGTCAAAGCAGTGTTTTTCTTTTCTTTTTTTTTCTTCATCGTCTGATGGTAATGGACTTTTGTGTCAGAAAATCACGTTATGTCTCTAAACGCGGCTACACCAATTTGAAATAGAAAGTGTGTAGACATATTTTTTAAACCATAGTTTCGGATAGTATTATTTTTTTTTAAACCATAATGTGTAGTGTTAAAATAAAATTTATTTTAATCTGAGCTTTCAAAGGACACATGTATCGTTCTTTACACATCTAATGTACCGTCCTAATTCAAACCTCACTGTGAAAGTTTATGCACTATTTATCTCAGACAACAAGATAGCTGTTAGAACGCAGGAGCAATATACCGTATTCATTTACGATAATCGGTTTCCTACGAGGATTCAATTTTTTGTTTCAGGGACGAAAATTGCGTATTAACATACTGGAAGGACTAATTTTCTTCATCAGAGTGCTCTCCAGCATGGATAAATATATATATATATATATATATATCTAAGGATTTTTCTTATATGTATTTCATATCATCTTACACTTTTAAAAAACCCTTTTTTCTTATAATAAGATATCATTTACATTAGTTTGACTGTAAAGTAGATTTTTCCAGACTGTCAATTTAAGATTTTTATTGCTTTATAAAACTTAATATGAGACAAATTAGCAGACCTATCTCTGATATATTCTGACTAATTTTGGGGGGCTAGCGTTCGGTGTATCAATTTCATGCCCACTCCTATGTGTGTTTATCCTGGCTAGTTCCTCTGTCTTCTTCCCTCTTATCGCCTTTACTCCCTACACCTACTGCCTTCCCTATACTAGCTCAGTAGGTGTGTAAGTGAAAAAGAAAATAAATAAAAATATAAAAAGAAGAATAAGAAATAAAGAAGAATGTATCACTCACTTGTCATATTTCAATGTCACTAAAAGTCTTCTCATATGGTCCAATCAGATCATCTTTTCCTTCTCCCATGTGTGTGCCTTCAAAATAAAATTATTTCCAAATCTTCACTTTTCTGAAGATGTTCGCTAACACGAACGAAACCGGTCAAATCTCGTGTTTTTTGTTTTTCTCCTGCATTTTAACCTGTATTCTGTTTGTCATTTTTCACACATTTTGTCTACCACGGCATTTCATTTTCATGACTTATCGTGTACCTTACCCCATATATATATATATATATATATATATATATATATGTGTGTGTGTGTTTCTGTTTGTTTTATTCTTAATAATTTTACTTTGTCTAAATAATTGTTGATTTTCCAAGCTCAGAATTCTTAACAGATATTTTGAATATCAAAAGAAATGTATGCTCAACATGATCATACACTTTCTTAAACAAGAAAGTGTATGATTTAATACGGTTGAAACAATTGTAAATAAAAATTAAATAAATCAGTAATTAAAACAAAACAAAACAAAAAAAACAATCAGTTATAGTTTTAGTTTTATTTCATTTGCTGCGGATATTAATATTTACTGCGTTATAAGCAATATTGCCATTCCACACGTGTTTTTGAGATTTGAAACACCCACCATTTGACAAAGAGGTCTTCCTCGAAATATATTATGGAACACGGTCACACACATTACATGACAGTGTTGTAGTCTTCCCTAATCAAGTTAGATTTGCCATATAGAAAAAAAATTATTAACATTTTTTTTGAAAAAATATATTTAAAAAAATCACTTGTTTTTGTCTTACTTCTCGACGCCGACATATTTCCATTTCTTGCATTGTGATAGCCTTCTAATACTCCTCTCTCTCTTTATATATATATATATATATATATATATATATATATATATATATATATAATTTGTGTGTTTACATATGCTAAGTCAATCTAAACTTGTTTGGCTGATTTTTTTTATTATTTCTTGTTTCTAAACCTTTTTTTTAATTTGTGTCATTTCGTGCATTTGGTCATTCTGTGGAGATAAAATAGTTTGCCTGAATATATTTCCATTTTTCTTTTCACAAAAATCTAATGTATCAGAATTTTCACAAAGATGTTCCACCTCACGCTTTTTCCATTTTGCATGAAACAAAATTAAACTGAATATAGCCACTATTTAGACTTCTTACGTCAACTGTGTTTCAAAATGCATAATGATCCATGGTGCTACCAGATCAGGCTGTCTGAAGATACTGGCTTCCTGACCTAAAATGCACCAAACATTGATGTTATTGTTTTTTCTTATCCCTTGGCAAAACCCAATCATGTTCTGCAAAGCTAATAAAAAAAAAGAAGAAATTTCCTCTACAAAACAACCAAACCAAACCAAACACCATGAATAAATATTTGAAGATATAAAGAACTTAAAGCATAATTTCTTTTACCAAAATGACCGGATTCGGCAATAAATAACCTGAAAAGGGTTGATATGCCATGAAACAAAACAACCACAACATCATAATGATCAGTAAGGTTAATTAATTTAGGAGTGAATCCTATGCATAGAAATATATACACATACCTAACTTTATATAAATACCTATCTATATCTATATATCTGTCTGTCTGTCTGTCTGTCTCTCTCTCTCTCTCTCATATATATATATATATATATATATATATATATATATATATATATATATATAATATTTTATATATCTATATATATAATATATATATATAGATGCCGGGGATGAAACGCAGGAGCCTCTGTGTAGCTTAATTGCCATCAATATATTTTCATAGCTTACTACCTAGCTCTACTTACGTATCGAGCACGGTTGAAGTAAATACTAAAAATTGATACATAAAAAATTATATCTCCTTATAAAATTTTATGTGGATACATGAAATACTAATATAGATATATCGATATACATATCTCTCTCTCTCCAGATATATAGATAGATAGATATAGATAGATATAAATAGATAGATATGAATAGATAGATATGAATAGATAGATATGAATAGATAGATATGAATAGATAGATATAAATAGATATAGATATATAGATATATAAATAGATAGCAAGATATATAGATATATAAATAGAGAGATATATAGATATATAAATAGATAGAGATATATATAGATATATAAATAGATAGCAAGATATATAGATATATAAATAGATAGCAAGATATATAGATATATAAATAGATAGAGAGATATATAGATATATAAATAGATAGAGAGATATATAGATATATAAATAGATAGAGAGATATATAGATATATAAATAGATAGAGAGATATATAGATATATAAATAGATAGAGAGATATATAGATATATATAGATATATAAATAGATAGATCTATATATATATATATAGATATAGAGAGATATATAGATATATATAGATATATAAATAGATAGATCTATATATATATATATAGATATAGATCTATATATAGATATATAGATCTATATATATATATATAGATATATTTTTTTGATTTTATTCCATTAGTTGCGACAAAACAGGTTTTGTTTCATTGGTGCGAATAGCTACCAACTCATCGGGCCGGAGAAAGGAATACAAATGGCATAAAATTTTAAGTTCACTTTAACGGGAGATTGAAAATTGAAAATACATTGGAGGGGGAGCGGGATAGAGTTGGGGCTTTGTCTATAACGGCGACATAGGACATGAGTGGGGAGGGGGGAGGACCCCAACAAGTCGTGTTTCAAATTATTACGTGGGAGGTTTTGCACGTGTCAGTGCTGTGCCGATCTCAATCTCGGCCGGGGTGGGAGGAGGGAGATGGGGCGACGGCCAGAGTGAGTTAAATTTAAAATGAGAATAAAATTATGATTACAACCGTCATTCTTATTTTATTTTAATTCTAATAAGTAATTATCATGTGGATAAAAATGTTTGATAATTTTAATTTAGGGTATTAATTGCTACTTTTGCATTTTATTTATTTTATTTTAATGTTTTGTTTATTATTTGTAGTGAATTTTGTTGTGATTATATTTTTTTTTAAATTGTGATTATATTATACCGAGATCAATACTAGTGGAATCATTTTATAAGAGAAGTTTTCTGGTGTTACCAGTCTTATCATTAACAAAACCGATTATGACAATGGTAACGCCTGCCAATCATACCTACGATAGTCGCAGTGATAACAGCCTTATGTAAAAGCCTTAATAAAAATAAAGATAAAAATAAAATAAAAATAAAGATAAATATAAATATAAATAAAATTAGAATTAAAATAGAAATAGAAATACCAAGTTTGTAAGAATATTAATGATAATAACAATAATAATAATAATAATAATAATAGTATTAAAAAATAATAATAATAATAATAATAATAATAGTATTAAATAATAATAATAATAATAATAATAATAGTATTAAAAAATAATAATAATAATAATAATAGTATTAAAAAATAATAATAATACTAATAATAATAATAATAATAGTAATACTGATAAATATCACCATCATTACCATCTTGCTACTTGTGAAGTCATTGGGCGAAATAAGTCGACAAGTGATGGTAGGCTTTTTTTGATTCCACTACCAATGACAAGGACTAAGTACCAGTTAATAATTAAGTGTTCAAGGTAGTGATCGAGGGGTTAAGTAATTGAGATTAGTCTAAGTGATATCAGTGTTGATAGCTGTCCCAGTTATGGGTTTATGTTAGAATTGGTAGTATGGCTGAGAGGTTATTGAGGCTGTGCATTATAGGTAGTACGTAGAGATTTGATATTATTGGTAGTTTAGAGGGGTGGTTATATATTTATAGATTTATCCTGACTTGTTGGGGTGGGATTGGGTTGTACATTTGGGTGGGTGTTATAGTGTGTTTTGGGGTAGTGTATAGTGGGGGTTTAATGTTATCATTCATTTTTGTAAAAAAACAAAAACAAAAAAACTGTTAATTTTATGTTGAAGTTAAGTAGGGTTGGTGTGGGGTTAAGGTGGGGTATGTGGGTTGCTAAGGAGGTAGAGTCTACTATGTTTACAGTTGATAGATGTCTCTTGTTTTCTATTTAAGAGTTTGTTTTTGTCCTTAAAGCGGATAATTTCCAGTTTTTCATTTAAGCATAATCTACATGGAGAGTTTATTGATTTGCAGGTGCTGGACTTTTTCAAGATTTTCCACTTTATTATGGGAGTTTCTTTTTTGGTTTTTATTTTGTGGTAGTGTAGTGAAAGTCCGGTTTGCCCAGGATGGTCTGGGTTGTTGAAGGAGAGTTTATGGTTGTAGAATCTTTCTTTGAAGTTGTTGCCTGCCAGACCAATATAATAGTTAGTCTGGGATGGGTTTTCAGTTGAGGAGATAGATGCCTCATAGACCACTTGGGTTGATAGGCACTTTTGATTTAGGGGGCAGTTTGATTTGTTATTACAGTTGCATGTTCTTTTAGAATTTGAGGTTACTGGGGTGTTTAGTATTTTCATGTTGTGCTTTTTTATGATTTTTTCTAAGTTGTCACCACAACAATAGCTGAGTTTTAGTGTATTCTTATTGAAAATTTTATGGAGTATGCTGTTATTGGGGAAATGAGTGTTTATTAAGTTCAGGAATTTATTCCCTATTTTGGTTTTAGTTGAGTTGTTAAATGGAGGTGTATACCAGATAATTTTCCTATTTCTATTTTTGTTCCTATTAGGGTTATTTTGTGTAGTTGGAATATACTCTATTTTGGTATTTTTGTATCCACTCTCCTTTAGTGCTTTATTATAAAAGTTCTTATGTTTATTGAAGATATCTATATTGGAGGAGTTGTTACTAATCCTTCTACGAATTGATTCTGGGATGTGTTTACTTACAGATCTAGGGTGGTTAGATAGTGGGTTGACATAAAGGGGGTAGGAATTATCTTTAGCATAGGGCTCATAAGTATCTCTATTGAGGTTGAAGGTAATATCGAGGAAATTGACCTGTTTAACATTTGATGTTATTACAGCCTTTAGGCCTATTCGTTTCATTTCTTTGGATATTATTTTTTTGGTTTGTTCACATTTTTGTCCGTTTGTGTTTTTAACGTAC
>OY744515.1:81389690-81472190 GCA_963556195.1 Sepiola atlantica
ATTAGACTTAAAGACGACCACGCTGTAGTCGCTTGGAAAGCAGACTTGTGGTATCTTGTTCCACACATGAAATGTTCTAGAAAAGAAATGTTGTTCTTTTGTATGGACTTCAGTTCAAAGCATCATCTAAATTTGTTAAAACAGTATTTTTCTCATTCTTATTGTTATAGGTGAATTAGTAGAATAGCATAGACTCTAAAACAGGGGTTCCCAACCTTATTTTGCTCGTAGATCCCCTGAGAGCTAATTTGTTATCTGCGGACTCCATATGTGCATACATAATTTTAAAAAATCAAATATTTGTTTCTAGGTTAGTAAAAACTAACGATGAATCAATTTCGTTGTATCTAAATGAAACACTCAGTGGTCATGACAAGGTATTTTGCCATTATCCTCCCTGGAATTGTGCCTCTCTTCGTCTGTTTGGTAGGTGTTTCTTTGAACCAGGAAAGATGTTGCTGGACAGCCTGTCTCTAAGCAGAACGGATAAATACCAAAGTTTCTGATTTTCTAAGCTATTAGGATCTCTCTTGCAGATTTCTCTGAAATCCAACCGAGATCTTCCCATTTGATCTTTTTCTTCCTTCACCATAAAGCAGACCCTCTTTGGGAACCATAACTGTATCCCCACAACATGTCCAAGCCAGCATAGGCGTCTCTGTTCCAGCAAAGTCCATACCAGGAAATGTAGCTCTCTTCGGAACTGTATATACGAGATGAATACCTGACACTCAACGCTTTCATACTATGCATGGTTATTTGCTCCATTTCTTTGTCAACCTTTTTGACAAATCCCAAACAAATGAATCGTGTAAATGAATAAATGCGGTGAAAGTTGGGCCGATTCTTCGCACTAACGCTAGAGTCCTATTTCAAGTTAATTCAGCTTTATACAATAGACACACCATCTTTTTTATATACTGCTTATGTATATGTTATATCAGTCTCTCCCCCATTATTTCCTCTCTCTCTCCCCCATTATTCCCTCTCTCTCCCCCATTATTCCCTCTCTCTCCCCCATTATTCCCTCTCTCTCCCCCATTATTCCCTCTCTCTCCCCCATTATTCCCTCTCTCTCTCTCTCCCCCATTATTCCCCCTCTCTCTCTCTCCCCCATTATTCCCTCTCTCTCTCTCTCCCCCATTATTCCCTCTCTCTCTCTCTCCCCCATTATTCCCTCTCTCTCTCTCTCCCCAGTATTCCCTCTCTCTCTCTCCCCATTATTCCCTCTCTCTCTCTCTCCCCCATTATTCCCTCTCTCTCTCTCTCCCCCATTATTCCCTCTCTCTCTCTCCCCCATTATTCCCTCTCTCTCTCTCCCCCATTATTCCCTCTCTCTCTCTCCCCCATTATTCCCTCTCTCTCTCTCTCCCATTATTCCCTCTCTCTCTCTCCCCCATTATTCCCTCTCTCTCTCTCCCCCATTATTCCCTCTCTCTTTCTCCCCCATTATTCCCTCTCTCTCTCTCCCCCATTATTCCCTCTCTCTCTCCCCCATTATTCCCTCTCTCTCTCCCCCATTATTCCCTCTCTCTCTCTCCCCCATTATTCCCTCTCTCTCTCTCCCCCATTATTCCCTTTCCCTACCCCATAACTACCTCTCTCTCCTTATACCACCCTCCCCATAACTCTCTCGCCCTTCTCTCTCCCCGACTATTCCCTCTCTCTCCCCGACTATTCCCTCTCTCTCCCCGACTATTCCCTCTCTCTCCCCGACTATTCCCTCTCTCTCCCCGACTATTATTACCTCTCCCTCCCCCTAACTACCTCTCCCTCCCCCTAACTACCTCCCCCCCCTAACTACCTCTCCCTCCACATAACTAAATCTCTCTCCTTATACCTCCTTCCCCCATTACTCCCTCTCTCCTTCTTTGTATATATGTAGGACAAAAAATAGTTGTGTAACGAATTTTTGTGAAGAGTTTTTATTTTGTTTGTACATTCATGAAAATTCTTCCATTTTCTAGTAAAAATTTAAGTTCAACTTTGACTGATTCTTGTCAATTTAGAATTCCGCCGTTGCTGCCATGCTTGTCTGCAAGTGTTTCTGCTCATGAAAATTCTTCACATGCTGATCCCGAATTGGCAACATGCCACATTTTATTACAAATAAGATTTCTAATTCTATAAACCAAAACTTTGGCTAAAACCTGTCAACACTTTTAACAAAGCCTAAATTCTGCAACTGGCCATTTGCTATTTTTTCTTCTTGGAATCCTGTTTACGCTTTTCGTTTTCCTGTTTATATTTTGATAAAACTTAGATGAAACTCTAGACAATTACAAGAGATTCTAGTTGGTGCCACTTGGTGAGAATCTTTTCTTTTTTATGTAAATGTTTAACTTCTTGCATTTGGACTTTTCCAACACGTTTTGTTTCCATTCCAATACAAAGTGCTCATGCTATTGACTATCCCTATGTTTTTTTGTTCATGGCCTCAAAATCTAACCAATACTACGGACACAAAATATATAGATAAAGCAACTCTCATCATCATCGGTTTAACATCCGTTTTAAATGCTGGCATGTGTTGGACTGTTCGTAGAAATTGACTTCAAAACTAACCTATCTCTGGCCAGGTCTTTATTTATCTCTTTCTCTCAAGTCAAGTGTAAGTGGTTAGGGTTCCAGTGTTTTTTTATGAGGGGTGTGGTGCAAATGGAAAATGGAGACTGATAAATTTGATATTTACGAAATATTAGAAAAAGAAGGAAGCAATGTTGCCAAAATAGAAAACGGTGGGCGATGTTCTTTATCCGAAAACTGTGTACAAATCAGAAATCTGTAATACCTTTTGTTTTTATTCGTATCAGCCAGTTTATTGTCTGCCAATTTATCATCTGCATATCTCGACCAATCTGGAATTTGTCGTCAAAACTCTGGAATCTCCATTAAGGTCTTAGACGTCTATTCTGCACCAAAGTATTAAGTACTGAATTTAATCCCCCCTCTTCAGTTATCTTCATCATATCTACTGAATTATTTTAGTTTTGAGCAAAACAATCTGTGATATGTAACACTTTGAAGTATGTCCCTTTTTTTGCTTTTGAATCGTATAAAGCACCAAAACTTAAACTTGCACATTATTGTATTAGAAATCTGAAGGTTTGAATAGATCCTTCCAGACAGAGGCAATGCGTTTGTTCTACTTCTTTTGTTACACAACCAAAATCAGACACAAATTAAATTCCTTTTCTAAAACAAAACTAAACTTTAAAAAATTCTGACTATTCAAAGTTTGTTTGATATCAAATTAAAGTTCCGGACCTTACATATAGATGGCATTATTAATAAAAAAATTTATAAAGTCCATATGACTTTTATAGAGTACTAACCTTCAAATGGCACGTGTCAAAATTTGAGCCCAATCAGATTATTAGTTTACAAATTACAGTTATTTTAGTAAAGCTACTGCTGTTGCAAATTTTCAAAACAATAGACAAATCTGAATTTTGTGTGTTGATAAAACATTGCTTTCTGATCGGAAAACATACTGTTCAAGCAAAGCAATGGATTGATAAGTGTTATTCGCACTATGCACTCTCAGAAACGACGGTTGTGAGGTGGTATGATGACTTTAAATACGGTCGTACAGACATAAATGATGCTGAATGCTAAGATCGCCCAAATTCGGCACTTGTCCTGAAAAACAAAAGTTCACAAACTCAGCTCCCTCAATTATTTTTGTGATCTGATGGCAACTTAAAATAGGTTTGTTGTCCTGTTTGTGACCACTTCAAATACTTTTCTTGTCCCGTTTGTGACCACTTCAAATACTTTTCTTGTCCCGTTTGTGACCACTTCAAATACTTTTCTTGTCCCGTTTGTGACCACTTCAAATACTTTTCTTGTCCCGTTTGTGACAACTTCAAATGCTTTTTTTGTCCCGTTTGTGACAACTTCAAATACTTTTCTTGTCCCGTTTGTGACCACTTCAAATACTTTTCTTGTCCCGTTTGTGACCACTTCAAATGCTTTTCTTGTCCCGTTTGTGACCACTTCAAATACTTTTCTTGTCCCGTTTGTGACCACTTCAAATACTTTTCTTGTCCCGTTTGTGACCACTTCAAATACTTTTCTTGTCCCGTTTGTGACCACTTCAAATACTTTTCTTGTCCCGTTTGTGACCACTTCAAATACTTTTCTTGTCCCGTTTGTGACCACTTCAAATACTTTTCTTGTCCCGTTTGTGACCACTTCAAATACTTTTCTTGTCCTGTTTGTGACCACTTCAAATACTTTTCTTGTCCCGTTTGTGACCACTTCAAATGCTTTTCTTGTCCCGTTTGTGACAACTTCAAATACTTTTCTTGTCCCGTTTGTGACCACTTCAAATACTTTTCTTGTCCCGTTTGTGACCACTTCAAATACTTTTCTTGTCCCGTTTGTGACCACTTCAAATGCTTTTCTTGTCCCGTTTGTGACCACTTCAAATACTTTTCTTGTCCCGTTTGTGACCACTTCAAATACTTTTCTTGTCCCGTTTGTGACCACTTCAAATACTTTTCTTGTCCCGTTTGTGACCACTTCAAATACTTTTCTTGTCCCGTTTGTGACCACTTCAAATACTTTTCTTGTCCCGTTTGTGACCACTTCAAATACTTTTCTTGTCCCGTTTGTGACCACTTCAAATACTTTTCTTGTCCCGTTTGTGACCACTTCAAATACTTTTCTTGTCCCGTTTGTGACCACTTCAAATGCTTTTCTTGTCCCGTTTGTGACCACTTCAAATGCTTTTCTTGTCCCGTTTGTGACCACTTCAAATGCTTTTCTTGTCCCGTTTGTGACCACTTCAAATACTTTTCTTGTCCCGTTTGTGACCACTTCAAATACTTTTCTTGTCCCGTTTGTGACCACTTCAAATACTTTTCTTGTCCCGTTTGTGACCACTTCAAATACTTTTCTTGTCCAGTTTGTGACCACTTCAAATACTTTTCTTGTCCCGTTTGTGACCACTTCAAATACTTTTCTTGTCCCGTTTGTGACCACTTCAAATACTTTTCTTGTCCCGTTTGTGACAACTTCAAATACTTTTCTTGACCCGTTTGTGACAACTTCAAATACTTTTCTTGTCCCGTTTGTGACCACTTCAAATGCTTTTCTTGTCCCGTTTGTGACAACTTCAAATACTTTTCATGTCCCGTTTGTGACAACTTCAAATACTTTTCTTGTCCCGTTTGTGACCACTTCAAATACTTTTCTTGTCCCGTTTGTGATCACTTCAAATACTTTTCTTGACCCGTTTGTGACCACTTCAAATACTTTTCTTGACCCGTTTGTGACCACTTCAAATACTTTTCTTGACCTGTTTGCGACCACTTCAAATACTTTTCTTGTCCTGTTTGTGATCACTTCAAATACTTTTCTTGACCTGTTTGTGACCACTTCAAATACTTTTCTTGACCCGTTCGTGACCACTTCAAGTACTTTTCTTGTCCCGTTCATGGTAATTTCAAATGCTATTCTTGCCCTGTTTGTGGCAACTTCCAATATCTTTTCAATTTGAACTAAAAATAAGAATCATTACAAAACCTCATCACCTTTTCGTCTTCTCATTTTCACATCTCTTTCTCCATTTTTTTGTTTATTCCAAAAGAACGATTTTAGTTTCTTTAGCTTCATTAGTTTCAATTTTCTCTTGACGAAACACATCTTAAAATGGCACCACAGTCATTAAAAAAACAGAGCTACAAAAATGTTGGCAGAAAATTCTGAGATAATTTTGGAAATCTTCATATGAGATGCAGTTACAAGATATCAGTGTGTTATCAAGTTGAATACGAAGGCAATTAAGATAAATTCTCTATTTCTGGAAGTCGAATTCGGAATCTGTTTGGCAAGAGTATACTTTATCCTTATGTGGCAGAGTTGGCGCCTTTTAATCTTGCAAAACAGACCGAATTCAAGTAACACATTTTCAGTCTATTATAATTGTTGTTCTCCTTTATTCCAAATTAGTTGAACTCTCTATTTACTACCTTCCCACGAGGGCTGGGGAAATCAAGTTCCCAAAATGAGCACTCGTCGTCGTCGTCATCATGATCATCATGATCATGATGATGACGACGAAGAGCGGTTAGCTTTGAAATTAATTTCTAAAAGCTAGCCAACATATGTCAGCATGTAAAGCAGTTGTTAAACCGATGATCATCATCATGATGATGATCATCATCATCTCTATCATGATGATGATGATCATCATCATCATCGGTTTAACAACTGCTTTACATGCTGACATATGTTGGCTAGCTTTTAGAAATGAATTTCAAAACTAACCTCCCTGTGTCCGGGTCTTTATTTATCCCACTTTCTCTTAAATCCATACTCATCACTTTCTCCCATGTTTTCTTTACCCATCCCCTGCAAACTGACTCTGCTGCCTCAACTTTTCTACATCTACTAACCCAAGAATTCTCATCCATTCTTTCAATGTGATCATACCGACAAAGTCTCCTTTTCTGCACACGTCTCTCCACACTGTTCAGATGTAATTTTCCTGTGGAGTCATCAGATCTAAGCCTCTTTTAAAGGCTTGCTTTACATTACTGGATTGGACAGAAATAAAAATTGTCTTAATCTAAAAGGATTTCTTCTCCTCCTGACAGGACAGAACAGATACTACACATTGATCATAAGTCAAAGGTCAGGTAGTACCAGATATTATCACCGAGTGAGTGGATGATAATGTCGTGTTCTCGCCCTTGTTTCATACATGCAGCAATCAGGTTGGCAAAATAATGACAAAACCTTAAAGTTGACAAATTATTATTCATATCTTGGCTGCTGGTTGTTCCACCTGTCACACCTCAGCTGTAATCATCACAGACTGAGGGTACATCGTCCTGTAATTAAACCTTCTTTCATACCTTCAAAATGACTAACTTAAGATGAAACTGATGGAAGACATGTCTTTCATTCCAAGTCATTAACCAGTGGAAGGAGGAAGACAGATCAAAATCACTAATATTTATATCACCCTCCTTCTTTGAGTCATGTGACGTCATATCCGTTTCTAGTACATTCCTATAGCCTAAGCAATTTTTAACTCGGTATTATCAAGTTCACCTCTCAGCGGTTTCCATTTCCTGTTATTCTCAGCTATCTAAATTATATACTACAGGATTCTATTGTATATTATTATCAACTAACTAAATTATATACTAGGGATCTACCCACTCAATATCTAACAATAATAATGATTTCCAAAATTATATCGCTCTTCATTTTTTTTTTTAACTTGAGTTCACCCTAGACAAGGCATATTTCCATTGAGATGTAAGGGGCTAATGTGGATTCGGTGTCAGAAATGAAAAGGGGCATCCTAAGAGAGGAGTTGTGTGGCGAGATGTTTGTGTACATTACATTTAAATGTCTGAATGTCGGTAGAGTCAGGGAAACAGGGAGAGTGTTCCAAACGCTGACAGCTCAAGAAAAGAAGCTATTAGAGTAGAAAGCTCTCCAGCATCTCGGGAAACTGATTGTCGAGTTGGTCGGGTGTATTTACATCGAGAGAGGGGACCAGAGCAGCAAGTTCATTGTAGCACATTCCATTGAAGTACTTGTAAAACAAGCACAGGGATGCAATATAGCGGTGATGGAACAGGGGCTGGAGCTTGGTGGATAGTGAGGGACGTATTAGATTAGCGACTCTTTTTTGGACCCTGTCTAAGAGGGAGAGACTAGTGGATGGCGCACAGGCCCAGATGTGACAACAATATTTCATGCATGGGCGGATGGTGGCCTTGTAGAGATATAGGATACTGATTGGTGGGAGAAGTTTTCTAGCCCGGTAGAGGGAGCCAACTTTCTTTGCAGCAGTCTTGGCAATGTCTTCTATGTGTTCCAACGCATGTTACATGTGAATGTTAGGCCGAGGAGTTTGAACGTGGGACTTTCAGGTAGGGTGTTATTATCCATGGTGATTGGTGGTTGAAAAGGTTTCTTGTAATTGTTAAAGGAAAAGAGCTTTGTCTTAGTGGCATTAAATGTTACGACCCATTTGTGTCCCCATTCACCTATTGACTGGAGATCATTTTCTAACAATTTAGCCAATGTCTTCCCCATATGTAGAGAGTAAAGTGTAGTGTCAGTATTTTTTTTTTTAATGGAAATCGCCCCAGACAAAGTGTGAAGCCACTTGATATAAGGAGCTAACAAGAATGAAAAATGATTATCGCAAAGACAGGAGATGCCTATTGGTCTTAATCTTGAAAAAACTAAGGCTGTAGGTAGGAGAAAAACAGTCAGCAGGAAGAGAGTTCCACAAACCTGCAGTTCTTGGAAAGAAGCTACTGGAATAGGAAGCTGTATTACAACGAGGTATAAAAACAGCGAATTAATGGAGACCACCAGACTAACGAATCAAACGAGTTGAAACAAAAGAAGCGGGGAATAGATCACATAATTCCGCAGGGCACATTCCATAAGAGTATTTATAGAAAAGACTAACAAGAGAGAGAGTGCAGAGAAATTTCAGATACGTTTTTGCACCTTATCAAGAACCCTAAAATTGGACAGATTCACCAGCCCAAATATGACAACAGTACCCCATACATGGTCTAATAGTAGATTTGTAGAGATAGAGAATAGCCTCAGGTGTGAGAAAGTGTTTTGAGTGATAGAAAGAACCGACTTACAAGAAGCAGAAAGAGCAATGGATTAAATGTATGAACTCCAAGATTTGATGAGAGAGAAAGACCAAGAAGTTTCAGAGTTGATTTCTCAAGAGCATCCATGAGAATCTCAGGAAGAAAAGGGACACACTTATGATTGAAAGACACGAGCTGAGTCTTAACACGATTAAACGAAACAAGCCATTTCTTACCCTGTTATCAGCAAATATACTTATCTCAGACTTAATTTCATCAGGGAGGTCGTTTATGAAAATCAGAAACAATAAAGGTCCAAGGATTGATCCCTGGGGTACACCCACATTTATATTATGTTGCTTGGATAAACGGCCATCGAGGACAACCTGAATCTTTCTTTTGAATAGGAAGGATCTAATTATATTGAGTATACATCCAAAAATACTATACAAATTCATTTTCATGAAAATACCTTCATGCCAGACCTTATCAAAAGCATTGGATATATCAAGCGCTACCGCCCTAGCTTCACCTGCCTTGTTTAGTGTATGGTATATGCGTTTAGAGATGACCATTAGGATATCTGCAGTAGAACATGCTTGCCTAAATACATACCAATGGTCAGAAAGAAGTTTAGCATTAATGAGATGGCAGACTTTACATGCAGATTTTATCGAAAAGCGAGGGTAGACTAATAGGGTGATAATTCTTAGGGTCAGTTCTATCACCAGAGTTCTTGAACACTGGTACCACAGATGCAATTTTCTAGCTATCAGGGAAGCAATATTCGGTAAAGCATTTGTTATAAAATTTTGAGAGAACAGGGGCCAGTTCAGCAGAGCATATTAGGCCGACATGCTTTGGAGGTGTCAAGGTTTTTTATGATGTCTCGGACATGAGATGGGGTGATGGCTAGGTCATCAAGTGTAGCTTCAGTCCACAATGGGAAATTTGGGAGGGAGTGATTTGTGGAGTCTAAAGTGGAGTTGAAGGCAAAATGCTGGGCAAGTAGTTCAGTCTTGTCAGTTGCCATGCAAACGATATTATTGTGGTTGAATAGCAGGGGAATTGTTGATTGCCCATTGTTCACCACACTGTTGAAGATTTTCCAGAAATCCTGAGTACCTAGTTTCTGCAACTGAATGCATTTTCTGGTCATCTCTGTATAACTTCTCCTTGCTTCATCTATCACAGTCTTACAATTTTTTATTGATGCTATAAATTTCTGTCTATTCGTAGTTGACTTATGGTGGCTGAATTGTCGGAATGCTTGCTGCTTCTGAGCAATAGCAGCTGCACAGTTCGAGGTGAACTATTGTGGAGAGTGGGGCTTCCTGTAGACTTTTCGCATGGGGACTTTAGCTTCAATGCCTGCTTTGACCCATTCGGTTATCTCATTTGTGCACTGATCAGCAGGGAGAGAAAAAGTTTCACGCCATTGGGCGTCTCTGATCTGATAAAAATCAGCCTGCTTGCAGTATCTCTTGTTTTGAGCAACGGCTCATCAGCTTTGGGGCGAGATTTTAGGGTGATATCAATTATTACCACAAGGTGATCAGCATTCCCGAGCAAGCTATGGGCATTCGTCACACAGGCCTCGGGCAGTGAGGTCAAAAACAGGTTGAGAAGTGAGGCTTGCTGGTCCACATGATCAGGGAGGCGGGTCAAGAAAGTGACAGTCTATGAGAAGGAATGAGCTATAGAGAAACTATAAGTGAGAGTGCTTTATCTATGCTTTCAGAGATAAAGTTAAGCAGGATGCAGTTCTGGTCGAAGGAGAACGGTATAAGAAATATAAGTAACTAACGCTGTTCTGTAAGGTTCTGTAAGCTTGGTCGTCTGATTCTAGCCTATGTTCTCTAGTCAAGAGGAGGATGCTCCAAACATAAACTCCTAGCCTGTGCATATGTTTGTCAGTCTTTAAGGTAGAGTAGGATGTATTCAGTCATGTCAAAATGGTGTGAGGAGATTGAGAATTTTAGGTTTGTTTCACTTAGTGCTAGGATATTCGGGGAGTTTACTAGGAGAAACGTTTCTACATCATTGATTTTGTTTCTAAGCTCCTGGATATTTTTGAATGCTAGTCTCAAGGGCAGAGGCAAAGATGTTTTTGGTGGGTGTCTGGTTTAGGTTTGTTTCTTTAAATTTTTATTGTTATTTTGGTTTTAGATAGAGTGGAGAGGGCAAAGTGAGTGCTTGTTTTCTGGCAATAAGTTCACACAATCAGACCATTATTCGAGACTTGATACATGGGTGTTGTTGCCCCGGGAAATCCCACCGGGGATTACTGTAGAGTCCCTTTCCATGCACGACATGGCACCTACAGTTACCCACGATATTATACAACTGTTGATGGAGCATCCGTTCTTTCGCCCTATCGAAGAGTTTTGGTTCCTGCACTATCAGTCGGAAACAGCAGCCAAACAAGCTGTATAACCTGTACCCTGAACCTGTCATAACTAAAGGGACCCAGACTAGTCATGTGAGGCTTAGTGATAAAAAAATTTCCAAAAGTTGCACAGATATAGAGAAAGAGAGACAGCATTCATTGTTCTAGTCAGGAAACAAAGCCAAGCACTGAATGTCTTTGAGGTGTCCCTGTGCTAGTACGTCTGCACCTGGCTAATAGACAAGGAAGGAGTGCAAAGGCCGGGCGATAGGCAGAGCCCATCTACTCCTTAAGCAATGTTAGGTTTGCAAACCGGATATTTTGTTCGAGACCTCAGCTCTATGAAAGTTGTTGATCTGGACTGATCTCCTCCAACGGTTTGCTGCCGAGACGTGAGTAGTCAGTAGTACAGTTTTTATATCAGTTTTCCTTCTCCTAGATGGATTACCTGACAAGGTCTATGGGTTCACCACACCGAGAGGGGTAATCCTGCGCCTGTGTACTAGTCAGGTATTTCAGAGCTCCGCAGGTATTAAAAGAAAATCCCATATATATATATATATATATATATATATATATATATATATGTAGATCGAATAAGTTTTGCTTTCTTCCAAAAAAAATAAAAATAAATTTAAAGATAGGTTTCCCTCTCATAATAGGTAGAAAGGGGGATAAATTGAAAGCGTTGAAACTTTATTTTATTTATTCATTTCTTTTAAAACAAATTTAATATGGTTACACAGACAAATAAATAACTAATACATAAATAAAAGAAAATACAAAGAAAAAGAAAAGAATTATAACTTATCTATGTCTGCTTTAATTCGCCCTTGATTGACCGGACCGATTTTTGCCAGTCACTCATAGAGACGGCTTTATTTAAACAGAGGCGAGGGGAAAACGTGACGAGTTCACATTCGGGTTTGGGTGGGGGTTCTCTAAGACTTACCCAGAGCTTCCGTTATATATATATATATATATATATATATATATATATATATATATATATATATATATATATAAATAACTTATTTTCCCAAAAGACCCATGTTACCCGGATTTTAAGAGTATTTTAAGAATCGGCTAATGACATACGAGGAAAGAAAAAGAGACATTTATTTGAAACAGAAAATTAATTAATATGGTTAAAAGATGCGTAAATAAAATGAAGAAAATAGAAAGAGAAAGAAAAAAAATTAGCACTTATCTATGAAAACTTCCTTACATCTTTCTACGGACTTTACTCTCTGTTGGATTTTTCACTCACAAATACATCTGATGTATGCACATTGGTTTTCTGTGTATACAAAGAAAACTGATGGCGACGACAGTGGCAGTGATGTGTATAACATTACTTGTAAATAAATGTATTTATTTTGTGCCAGTCATGAGACAAACGGGTAGCAGCCGGAGCCCTAGCAGTGCAGTGTTGTCAAAGATTGTGTGTGTGTACGACTTTGTATTATAGTTTGTATTGCCATAGCATGAAGGGCAAATTGTATTTTCCCATTAATTTCCAGTAATAAATCGTACGGATGTTCTTTTTATCTCGTCCCTTCACTTAATTTAAAGACCGTATTTTTTTCTACACAAATTTCTATTGTTAAAGCTTCAGTAATAAAAATTGTACGAACCACACATTTCACTTAATTTAAACACCGAATTCGCTCCTACGCAAATTATTCTAATATGAATAACTTTACAACAACTGGGACAGTACTTTAACACATTAAATTTCTCCTTTACTCTCTCCTTTCGGTCGTGCTATACGAAAATCACCTACCTCGAAAATGAGTTTGTTTTGTACGTGGTCTGCTGAAGGGAAAATAAAGAAAGTTGTTAATCAAAACCTGCCACTTTAAGTATCAGAAGAACTATGCTAATTTTCATCTTCTGACTAGTATGGCCAATAAAAAAATTGCTGTAGTGGACCTGATATTTTTTTCTTTCTTTTTTACATAGTTCACCCCAAACAAGGCCGCCACTGTAGACGTAAGGGGCTACTGTGAAAAAGGGTGAAAGTTTGGGAGGGGGAGGGGGTCAACCTAAATTGGGAGCTGTGCAGCGAGATGTCTGTTTACATTAATTTTAAATTTCTGCATGTCAGTACCGTCAGAAAAATAGGGAGAAGGGAGGGAGTTCCAGAGTCCAGCAGCACGATAATAATGAATTGCTCACAGTCATAACGACCATACATGCCAATCGAAGCATCACTGACTGGTATGTTGTGCCTATGGTGGAATGGTGCTACCAGATCAGGCTGTCTGAAAATACTGTCTTCCTGACTTAAAATGCACCAAACATTGATGTTATTGTTTTTTCCTTTCCCTTAGCAAAACTCAATCATGTTCTGCAAAACCAAAACCAAAAATAATTTTTCTCTTCAAAATAACCAAACCAAACATGATAGAAAGAACTTACAGCATAACAACTTTTATCAAAATGACTGGATTTGACATTACGTAATCTGAAAAGGGTTGATAAGTCATAAAACAAAACAAATCAAACTTAAAAACATGAATAAATATTTGAAGATATAAAGAACTTACAGCATAAAAACTTTTACTAAAATGACATAATTTGGCATTATGATATGCTATAAAACAAAACAACCAAACCAAACCAAACCAAACCTGGGATGGAAAAAGAACAGTGGCTATCCCAAACAAGTGGTTGTAGACAGAAATTTTGGACAATGAAATGAGCTGCGTCCTGTTATGCAAATGATTAGCTTTGCTGACAAATCAATGGTATGGGCTCGATATAAGCAGGTGTATCTTCCCTATTCCGTCAGTTTGGCAACCAGCCTGTCATTCAGTTCTCGTCAGTTTCTGTTGTAAGCTCACTCTCCATTGCAATAACCGGTGTTCATTGAAGACTTATAGCTTTTGGTCCATTTGTCTGTCGAAGTTTAAGTGTGCGTAGGCTTAATCATTTCGAATGTCATGAGATTATACTGGTTTCTACGAAAACAGTTCTCTGGATTCGTAGGCCACTGTTGGTAACCTAGAGGCAGGTTATATACCCATTCGTGTCGTAGATTATCCACAGATGCAGGGGGACGAGCAACCAGGAGCCATCAGTTACCGCTGCACACATTCCTTGGGTTTCCACCATACTATTGTGTTCTGTAGAATCTCCGCAGACGCAGGGGTGCAAGAAACCGAAAGCTGTCAGATTCTAAAGCAGACGCTACATAAATTTAATTGTAAACGGTTGGCCTAGCCTTTGCCTTTCCACAAACAAATGGTTTATCAGGTTATGGTGCTTGGAGCCACACATGAAAGATTTAGAGTATACGTGAGGACAAGACATGACCACCTATCCTGATACTATCAGGGTACAGTTGGTGTGCCTTGTAAGGTGCTACCACTTCACAAACTTCTATAGACTTTAAGTTTAAGTCAGTTAAAGGCTTGTCTACTTTTGGCTTCCTGTCGGCGCCATTGCTATTCCTGGAGAGTCGGGTACTACCTTGATCCAGTTTAAAGATGAGAGATTTATTTTTGAGCTTGATAAGCTAATGGTCATTTCGTCTGTTGCAAGTGGAAGATTAGATTTTTTACCTCATTTTTTTGTATTCACTTGCTGGACTGTTTACGATTTCTTTGTCTTTTTTGGGTTTTGAACATGGACTTAAAAAGAAGTCGGAGTCGTACTTGTGAGAATGCTAGGAGTCGGAGTCGGATTTTTTAATCTTTGAAAGAATCAATAGACAGTCTGAATATTGGAAGACTTTAAAATAAGGAATTGGATTCGGATGTTTTGGAATCTGAGGAGTCAGAGTTTGACCTGTACCTTCTAACTCTGCAACCCTGGTTGACACACACATTTTTTACTGACCCCTTGGTTACTACCTTAACAATTTGCCCTCTCTATTGAACCATCACCAACAAAAACTACTTTTAATACTAACATAAACCTGCAGTCAATACATATACTTTTTTAGTTAAGATAAGGTGAGGGCAATTATGTGACATGACCCACATTTCGTTTTTTTATGCTAATCATTTTGTTTTTTTCTTTTATGAAAATAAACTTACAGAAATGTCTATGGAGGAGTGATCTTAACTATATGTAGCTTCTTTAATTTTCTCTTTTCTGTTTAAATACCTTTGTATTTCTTGGCAGCATTTGACCCCCTTCCATTTAAACTGAATTACTCCCATCTCGAAACCGTTTTTATTTAAATGTATTTTGAGCCGTTAGAATTAAGGTTAGGGTACGTAATAACCAAAGAACGTATTTACAACGGTTTTTAATGTCAAAATCGTTCCCAGGGACCTCAGAACAAGCAACAAAAAATTACAATGTATAAATATTTCAGTGAAATACTCTCGGAAGAAGTCAGTGTAGATGAAATTTCAAATATAAAGACTAGTATTCTGTAAGAAGGAGACACACGTTTTCAATGTGACCAAGTTATTTTTTAATTGAGGCTATAATTTATAATTGCTTATCAAACGCAGCCTTAAATAGTTAGACCTTGTGTCATGCACGTTCAATTTGTTTTATTTGAAAATTAGCAGCTTTACCTAATTTTGCTTCGGTATCAGATATGTTGAACATATGTGCGTGCGTATATATCTTTTTTTTTTCTTATCTTTTTTTTTTGCTGGGGATGGGGTATCCTACAGGATGCCAGACATTCATCCGCTATTTCAGACACTCCAACCAAGAGATCTTTTTAAGATTTTAACCGTCCCTCTAAGTGCAATTGTTTGGACCTCTCTTGCACTTGGTTTACCGGGTATATTCACCAGGTAGTTTTTGAAATTCTTTTTCATTAGTCCTGTTGCTCCTACAATTACTGGAATGATGTAGATCTTTCTAAGATTTCAGTTTCTTTTCATGTCGTACATAAGGACTTGCTATTTCGTTATATTATTTTGTTTTTCATTGTTCTTCAATCAAAGTTCTCAGAAATCAAGGTACCACTTTCCTGGGGCTAACACTTGATCTCTAAATGAGATACATAGATATCCGAATATTCCTTTACCTCTAAAACGTTGAGTAAGTAAAAAAGTTGGAATATTCATTTTCCTCTCCCCAATTAACCACTTCACTATGTTATAGTATATCTTTCTTGTGGTCTATTGGTCTTACCGGATTCCAGAACAAAAATTCATCTAGTCTGGTGGAGTATCCAGCTTAGTGACGTTACTAGAGGCAACATCACTTGAAGAAGGTGCACCATTCCTCGTATAAGCCAGTAAGGGGTAGTCACAGCGAGGGGATCTTTGCGCTTCGAATACTATGCTGTTTTAAATATTTGGTCAGTGTTTGATTGTAGGAGAAATTATTCTCATGCCAGGTTGTCCTGACCAACCCCTGTACAGAGAGACCTTAGACACTCGAGGGCAGTTTCTAGTAGGCATTCAAATTCTCTCTCTCCCTATCTATCTATATATATATATATGTGTGTGTGTGTGATTTAAAATTATTTTCAAATAATATTTCAAATAAAGAGTACACACAAGTGGTTTATTGCTGTTTCCAGACGATGTTTATTTTCAGTTATATAAAATAACACAACAAATTTAAAGCAGCATCTTTCTTCAGAACGGGGTTCGGATGCAGTTTAATTTCTGCTCAGAGACAATGTCCAAGAAAAGCATCTTCAAACCAAAAACAAAACAAAACAAAACAAAAACTTCAAGAGTAAATCCAATGTTAAATACCTCGATAAAATATGAAATAATATCCACACATTATATTGCATACTATGTAATCCGGAAAAATCGATGGAGTTTCTAAATGATTCGTATTCATAGTCATGGAGAAGGAGCTCACTCTCTCTTACTAATACTTTATCAAGGGAGATAATTAAGAGTTTCGAAAATTTCTTTTTAATTTCTTTCTCTTATTTTCATTCGTACTCATAACGACACGTTGGGCCAAAAGCACTACAACTATTCTCTGATTTAGTTCGAAAATTCATAAACAATAAAACATCTTTTAAGACATTCATTTTCATAACTAAAATAAGTTTCTTTACTTCTATATTCTTCCTCGTTTCTTCTTTTTTATTGTTATTATACAGAAGTAGTATTATTCTTTTATAAAAATAAAGAAACTTTTTATTTTACCATCTAATTTACGTATGTGTCTGTAGTGTGTTTGTACACACTTATGTAAATTTGATCACAACACTGAACAGAGTCACTTTTTCTCTAAATCCTCACAGAGACATTAAGAAATATTAGAGAGTGGTTAAATCAACATGGTGAGAAGTGGCAAGAGAAATACACAGATAGCTGAGAGAGAGAGAGAGATTGGAGACTTTTTCAGTTAATTGTAAATTACGGCTAATTAGAACAATTAAAACAGACTTTTTTAAAACATAATTCAATCTCAGATCTAAGGTATATTTTAGCATGTACTTTGTGTTAGCATATATAAGAAAAAGCCTTAGGAACACAAATGCTAGTTAACTCTGGTTTACTATAATTATATATATATACACCATATTTTCTGTTTTTCTATGTTTTTTAAACTTCATAATAGGTTCTCATTTTCGTAAATCTGAAAATAATTAAAGCAAAATAATTGCAATAGATTTATAACATTAGATATTTTTTTATTAAATTAGCCTCTTTGCAAAGGAACGATAAAAACAAACTTTATTTTAATTTTATTTTTACTTGCGGAGAAGATATTAATAATTTAAAAAAATAAAATTCAAAAATGAAAGAGGAAAGAAAAAAAAGAAACTAAAGTAAAAATTAGGCTAAATTTCTCTGATAATACCAATATGACATGTTTGATACTTTCCTGTCAAAGTTCGCCACGTTCGTCTATATCATCAATACAACACAATTTCTTTTGTCTTAGAGATCGAAGAGTTCCACTTTCTATCTGAACTCAACCTAAATAGTCAACCCCGAATTAAGAGGGATTACTCTTATCTGTAAATGGTCCAAGAGAGATAACTCATAATTCACATTTCTGATTGTTCTATCAAGCCAAACCTCTTTTTGTTAACAGTGAAATTTCAGACAGTTTTTAATGGCTACAGATTAAATGACCTTGTTCAGTTGAAAATTTGGAGGCATAAATTCGAACCAGCTGTGTTGTTGTTTTTGGTTTGTTTTCCTTATCTACCTATTGTCTGAATTTATTTTCATAATTATTTTAGCTATAAATAGGCGGTCTCACCAAAACACGGCTGCATGTATGTAAGCTACACAAATATTTACATAATAAATATTTAAAATGTAGTTTCTGTCTGTTTCTGTACAAAATCTTCATAGTGTTTTTGACATCCATAAAAAGTAAATATGTTTTACTTTATTTGATTTCATTTATAACTTGAAAATTACAGAAATGTACTATTGTTATGGGCTGATGGTATGAGGATATAGGGTTCCTTATTCTACTTCGTGCAACACCGGATCTTCCTATATAATATATATATATATATATATATATATATATATATATATATATAATAAAATGGCCATGTGGTTAAGGCGTCGGATTTGAGTTGAAAAATACTTGTAATCCGGGGTTTCGAATCGCATGACCGGTAGTGAATAGTCATATCTCTATGCTGATGAGTCCCGATTATTAAAAAGGACGGAACGTATACGTACATAAATAATAAACAATAACAAATATTTATTATTATAATATATATATGTATATAATAGAAAAGGAAAAACCGACAATTGTTTATATATTCATCAACGTTTCGTCTTTATTTAAAAACTTTCTCAAGATAACTAATTTGAAGAAAAGCATAGAAGTCAACATTAGAATATATGTGGTGCGTCTATGACGTAAAAAGAATGTTTTTGTTCTTTTTGAATGAAACCGACATTAGAATTAAAAATATGTGATGCGCCTTGAACGTTAAAATGTTGGGGTTTTTTTCCAATAAAACATAGACGTTAGAATTGAAAATATGTGGTGCGTTTATGGAGTAGAATGAATGTGGTTTTTGTTTTGTTTTGTTTATTAATATCGATGTTATGTACAAAGTTTTGTTTGGAATGTGATGTAACATAACTAGTTAAGATCTAACTTCAAATTCTGTTTGGTTAGTATTAGTTTGCTGATTCAAGGAAATAAATTGTAGAAGCCTTTACGTTGTTTAATTGTGTCAGAGATTATAATGAGTACCGATTCAAGAAGTCTTCGGCGAGATTTATTTAAATGAAATTAATGAGTTTAGCTTGTTAAAAGAATGATCTTGTAATGCATGAGAGAAATAGTACATTGAGGGGATTGTTATTTTTTATATCTCTTTTGACATTTACCAAGCCTTTTCTTAAGTTTGCGTTGAGTTTCACCAACATATATCTGATTGCAATTATTGCATAGGACAGTATACATTCCTGCATTAGATTAGGAAAATGTTTTGTTGTTTTT
Source organism: Sepiola atlantica (assembly GCA_963556195.1). Lineage (NCBI taxonomy): Eukaryota > Metazoa > Mollusca > Cephalopoda > Sepiida > Sepiolidae > Sepiola > Sepiola atlantica. The sequence continues at coordinate 81,409,044 of OY744515.1, forward strand.
AATGCTTGGTTTACGGTTTGTTATGTAGTTTGTATTGTTGGAATTCCTAGTTTATTTAGAGGGTACTGGTACAGCTTTTGAACCAGACAAAACCACCTCTTTGTTCGGCATCTTCCGACTGTTTCGATAAACAGCTGGAAGATGCTGAAACGCTTAGCCAAACAGAAGGCTCGAGGAACAGATGACAACTTAACCTGTGAATTGATTAAATCTTAAACAAAACAACGGAAAAAAAAAGTTTGGTACGAGCAGGGATCTTCTCGAATTTATGTGGAGACAAAAATTTCGATCCAACCTCTTCGTCTCCATATTATTGCAGATAGTAGAATTGTATCCTATCAACCAACTTCTTTCCTCTTCTTCTTGTTTTTCTTTATCGTCTTTATCTTCTGCTCTTACTCCAAAAGAAAATTTACAAAATTTTCGAAAATGAGTAAAAGTCAAACAGAAAACGAACTGTTTTTTTTTTTTAACCCTAACGTAAACCTAACCTAACCTAACCAGTCGGTTTTTGTCTTGTTCAAAAACTGTACCAGTACACATAAAAACGAAACAATCTGTAAAAATCGTTATTTCATTGATTATGTTCTTTACAATCTTTAGTTTATTAATAAAAAAACAATTTAGCAGAAAAAAATTATAACTTTTAACTTTCCCATGAAAAAAATTTTTTCATTGATTTTCTTCGTCAGAAAATAAATTGTCATAAAAATGAATATACAGTGAGCCTTTTTCTTTCATTATTTTTTTCTACTGGATGCCGGTTCGTTTTGATTTGATCTTTTCCAGCTGTTTACATATTTCTGCGTCTGCAAAAGTTTTTTTTTTCTGGTTCAAAATCAGTACTAGTACCATTGTTCCAAATTATTGTATTATTGGTGTGGGTAAATAAAAAGAGAGGTGTTTGATGCATATAATTTTTGTTTATTGCTTCTGAAAAAAATTTTTTTTTAGGGCTTTTTACTTTGCATTTAATGTGAAATATGTAGGGTATTGGAATGTTTTGACTGAATCTGTGATGTATTTGAATTTTTCTACAAATTCTGAATGCAGGTAGAAAGAAACCGATTATCAAGCCTGTTTTGATTTTTTTTATCATGGTGTGAGTAAAAATGTATGTAGTCATTTTTGTGTGTAGTTTTGCGGGTTTTTTTCATTATAAGTGTGCCCAGAAATAGTATTAAGTTATTTTTCTCTGTTTCATGGGTAAACTTTATGGAGAGTTCGACTGTGTTTAATTTGTTTTTATGATTTTCTATTTGTGTGTTTTCAGGAAGTAGAATTAAAATGTTGTCAATATATCTAAAGTATAAAGTGTTTCTAAAGTGTATCTAAAGTGTTTCACGATAATCCAACTTTGAATGGGCCAGATTCTAGGAATTCTAGGAATAAGCAGGCTAGTTATCCACTCAGAGGGCTACCCATAGAGAGTCTGAAATTTTCTTTCTAGAAATTATTGTTAAATTGAAAATAAGTCATGTCAGTGATTAATTTGATTTCTATTAAAGTTTATATTGATCTTTTCTAGATGTTTATGGAGTAATTTAAACATTTTTTAACGGGGACATATACGGGGGTATATAAAGATGTCATGCCTAAGCTGTGTATAGTTTTATTTTATACATTAATGTTTTTTAAAATTTTGTTTAATAAGTCTCCAGAGTTTTTTTTATGTGGGAATTACTGATGCCCATTAGTGGGGTTCAAATATTATCTATGACTTGTACGGACATATAGTGTGCGAATATTGGCTGGTATTCAATATATGATGCCCATTTTTTATCATGTTTTATAAGGTCGCTGACTGCAACCCCATGTAGAGGGGTAAAAAAACCCTGAAAACAGGGCCACCTGTAGGTCGTGGGTGGCGATCAGTGATGCCTTAAGATGGGATCCTGGTGGCTGAGCCATTCTTCTACTTCAACCCTTACCTAAGCTAGACGGGAGATCAGAGAGGCTCGATCCAATCAATCTGTAAGTTCATCCTCAACCGTATTATTCAATCTGATTCTTGAAAACACCAAAATCTTATTTCTCCTTTTTATTTTCTTCCCAAAGAGTAATGTCGGATCCCTCTCTGTAAAATTTCCTTCTAAAAGTAATGTCTTTTATGGGAGTAATGTTTTCTGAGAGCAATGTTTTCTGAGCGTAGTTTTGTTTGGAATAATTTTTTCTTGGAGTTGTGTTTTCTTAGATTAATGTCCCTACCCTCTCTGTAAAATTTCCTTTTTAAGAGCAATGTATTCTGAGAGCAATGTATTGTAGGAATATAAAATAATTATTCTACTTATAGAATTATATTTGACAACTTTTTTCTGCATTAAATAACCCATAGATAGTTGATATGCCGTAAAACCAAACCTGTTTTATAAGGTTTTTGAAAGGTTTTGTTTTATAAGGTTTATAAGGTTTTAAAAGTTCCCTTTATAGTTTTTTAAGTCTGTGTTAGTGTATGTATTTTCGTCTTCTGATAGTGTAGATAGTTTCTTTAAATATGTGCTTTTCTCCATAATTACTATACCACCACTTTTATCTGTTGGTGATATGATGTTTTTGTTATTTGCTACATGTTTCAACGTATCTACATATCTCTTCAGTAATACTGAATCATTGAGTTGAGTAGCTGTGTTTGAAATAATTCCTTGTATGAAACCTTTTCTATTTCTTCATGTCTATAATTATTCAAAATTGTGTTGATGGGAATATTTGAATGTATACTAGTGGCAAATTTTAATCCGAAACTGAGTTTCAATTTCTGTATCTAAGAGTCTTTATGACTGTATAAAATGTTGAGTTCTGCTTAATAAAGCTTATTTATACTAAATGAATATGGTCGAACAAATCGACTGAAATATCTTGGTTCAGCTTTAATAATGTGTTTGTGTCCTTATTTCTACTAGTCTGTTGACATGTTTATCCACTATTCCAGAAACCAATTTTCTATTTTGTCTGAAATTTTAATTTCATATTTATTCTCTCATACAATTGTATGCTGATTAACCATGTGGTATTTCCCACCCCACCCAGCAACGTTGGGTAACCCTATATATAAAAAATTAATGTGTTTGTGTGTGCCTTATAGAAAAAAATATCAGAGAATCTACATGAAATCTAAAAGTGGATTCTTATGTAAAATTAATCGTGGGAAGTAACGAAAGTATTCTAAGTGCACTCTTAATGGGGCTATGAAGCAGATTTCGTCGGAGGGGGGGGGGAGGTCGAGTTTTTCAGCCATAATTTGGAAAGAAAACACTGTAATTTCAATGTATTCTTTCCGGAAGTGACTCGGCATTTTCTTTCAAAATTATTTGACCTTTCTTAAGTCTCTCTTCGAACAAGGAAAGGGTGTTTTAATAGCGCTCTGGTGGCATCCTTAATTTTATTTGGGTTGTTTCAGTAGCGCTCTAAATGGGAGCAGTAAATGTAAAATTACAGTATTTTGAAATCCAAAAGTGATCAATATCCTAGAGAGAGCAAGCGTGTTTAAACACGGTGTTGCCCAGGAGAAAGAACTTATCTGTCTTTTAACTTGATGTTGCCTGGGAACCATAATAGTAATAATACAGTATTATATTTGGTATCTAGTATAAGTTAATTGTAAGTGCTCAATATCCCAGATAGAGAAATCCTATATAGGCAGGTATTTTTAAATGACGTGTTGCCTGGAAGAAAGGTTTTCAATGTATATTTTTATACTATTGTATATCAGAAAATGTACTCTGCATTGATTGAGAGTTAGTGCTCGATAGGGTAGATGAGTGCAATAATATCCTATGCTTAGTGGAGAAGGGGAAGACAAGAAACTCAGTGTTGCCCAGGAATACACTAGAATAAATATAGGTTTCATTATATTATTAAGGAGGAAGGAGAAGATAAAGAACTCGTCGTTACCCGTGAATAAATTAAAACAAATATAGATTTCATTGTATTTTTAGGAATGAGGGGGTGGTAACTCGGTATTGCCTAAGAGCAATAACTTTACAACTGAAAGCTCAGGTGAATGACTTACATTATTATTTTCAATATATTAAAACAAGAGAGAGGAATGGGCAGAGGTGAAAGAAGGGTGGGGAAGAGGGATGTGAAAAAAATGGGGAAGAGGGAAAGATAGAGAGACGGATTGAGAGAGGTAGAGATAGGAGTTTTAATATAAAGTGTTACACCACACACTTTAACCTCTTCTATTTTGTTTTTATGGCCTCCAGCAACACCGGGTAGCCCTGCTATATATATATATATATATATATAACTTTCTCTTTCCTATTATGTCTGGCTTTTTTCAGAATGATAGTTATAGGGAGAAAGGGCGTTCGGGAGGAGGGAGGGAGGGATTCATTAATGCAATTTTGAAGGGTTAACGGCTAGTGACCGATTTTTGCTGACACAACCGTGGACTGGATTTGATTCTGACTTTTCTCTTTTTTTCTTTTCTCTTTTTCTTCACGTCCGGTTTATTTTTCTGACGGCGATATTAATGCAAGTTCCCCTTTTTTACGGTTTATTTGTATTCAGTCTGTGAAAAGATGTAATATCATCGAAACGAGGACTAGGGAAAATCAAGTTCCCAAAGGTGGTGGTCTCTCTCTCCTCGTATTTCCATCCCCTCTCTCCTCGTATCTCCATCCCCTCTCTCCTCGTATCTCCATCCCCTCTCTCCTCGTATCTCCATCCCCTCTCTCTAATGAAATTTAGAAAGACGTTATACACCTGGTATCCCTGCTAGTATTTTATATAGAGATAGATCAGACTTTTAAAATAATTATGCACAAATTTAGGGAGCGGATGGAGGTCGTGCCTGTCTATAATCTGCTCTTAAACTAGACACTTTCACAATATTTGCTCTATGTGTCTAACTACTTAAAATATCCACATGGTTTGATGAATTTTAATCACAAGAAGAATATGTACAGATGTGTGTATGATGGAGAGTGGGACGACTAAAAACATCCGAAAAGAAAGAAAAATAAAACACTCAAATAAAATGAGTCTCTAGCCTGCCTACCAAGCTCCAGACCCTGTTCCATCGCCGCAATATTGCATTCCTGTGATTTACAAGTCAACAGAGCCTAGTAAGGAACTCACTGCACTTATACCGCCTCAACATAAATGCCCCCAACAAGCAGAAAAATCTCACCCCTTCACTGTAGAAGTCCCTAGATGCCGGAAAACTCTCTACTCTAATAGCTTCTTTCCTTGGACCACTTGCGTTTGAAATTCCCTCTCTGCTCCCTGTTTCCTCCGACTATATACATTTAAATGTAATGTAAACAAACATCTCACTGCAGAACTTCCCATTTAGCATGCCCCTATAAATCTGGCCCCTAATTCACAGTAACCCCTTACATCCATGCCTTGTATAGGGTGAATAGAAGTAAAGAAAGAAAAGAAAAAGAACTTTCTAAAACGATTCATTTTGATATAGTCTGTCATACAGATCACGTGCTATCATGAAACCAAATTCGATTCTGATCTCACCCGGTTTTTCATTTTGAGGTAAAATGACACCTTTTTTTTTTATGTTTCGAAACCCACTTCCACGGGAAATGTCTTTCAGCTTATTTGTGTCACCTTTAATGACCTTCATGGTTGACTTGTGTCAATTTTACATGGCCAAACTGCATGTCTTGTTTGGTTGAAATATATACAGTATTTTCCATAGGTGATAAACATAGACACTCTATAATAAAGACCAACGTGTATTTATTTGTATATAAATAAATAAATATAATGTGTATTTATTTAGTATTGTTGTCATATTTGGGCTGGTGAATCTCTGTCCCATTTGAGGGTTCTTGATAAGATGCAGAAACGTATCTGTAATGTTTTCTTCTTCTCTGCACCCTCTGTCTCACAGACGTGATGTTGCTAGTCTCAGTCTTTTCTATAAATACTATTATGGCATGTGTTTTTCAGAATTGTGTGATATGTTCCCTGCTTGCTTTGTTTCAGCTCGTTTGACTTGTTGGTCTAGTGGTCTCCATCAATTCGCTGTTTTGATACCTCATTGTAATACAGCTTCCTATTCCAGTAGTTTCTTTCCAAGTACGGCAGGCTTGTGGAACTCTCTTCCTGCTGACTGTTTTCCTCCTACCTATAGCCTCTTTTCAAGACTAAGGCCAATAGTCATCTCCTGTCTTTGCGATAATCATATTTCGTTCTTGTTAGCTCCTTATATCAAGTGGCTTCACGCCTTGTCTAAAGCGATTTCCATAAAAATAAAATAACAAAAAAATCTATCCCTTTACACAAAAATTACAGAGTAAAAAAAAAAGCGTGCCTTTTTTAAGCTCCCGGACGAAACCATTTTGAGTTGTGAAGGAAAGCGAGAAAGCGAATAGCAAGTCAGACAATCGCACCTTACTTAGACTGCCACCTGAAATGAATTCAGAAAGAAATCCTCCACTTTAAATAAAAAGTCAACTGTTGGTGTTTCTTTTTATTTAGTTCATCAGAAATTATAATAATTTATTCATGAAAAATTAAATTATAATAATTTATATATGAAATATTAAATTATTGACATGATTCTATGATTGTATATGAGCATTAGTGTGAATACTGGGGAATCATAATTGTTTTCCATCATTTTTTAACAGAAGGTGTACACTAGTTCTTATATAATTTTGTGAATGATATTGTGGCTATTTGGTTGATACATTTTTTACTCATGGAGTAAAAAGATATCCTTTTATGACATCATAATGTTTCTTGATTTTTTAGCTGCTGTCATCATCATCATATTTGGTGTAACGTCTGTTTTACATGTTATCATGCATTAGATGGCTTTAAAAATTGGTGTTTTAATCTCACTATTAGAGAGGGGAAAGGTCACAACTTTATAAGTATAGAGAAGAAAACAGAGATAAATGAAAAAAAATCATGTTCAACAAGATGTTTACGTACACGAGTTAAACATTCAAAAGTGATTTGAAGCCTTTCCCAGCAAAGATAACTCAAATATGACTAAATTGTGATTTAGTCTTACAAGAGTTATCTTTCCTTGCTCATATCTATTTGGCTTTGTAAGTTTCTGGAATTTAATGAGGAGGAAAAATGCTTTTCATTAACCCCAGCACTAACCCTAAGAAGTAAAAATCTTTCTAACAGATGACAAAATTTTATAATCTTAAGTTAAAAGATATATATATTTGATTTTACTATAACTTAAAATACTACTTTTTTACACAATAACTTAAAATACTACTTTTTTACACAATAACTTAAAATACTACTTTTTTTTACACAAAAACTAAAAATACTACTTTTTTTACACAAAAACTTAAAATACTACTTTGTTTTACACAATAACTTAAAATACTACTTTGTTTTACACAATACTTTAAAATACTACTTTTTTACACAATACCTTAAAATACTACTTTTTTACACAATAACTTAAAATACTACTTTTTACACAATAACTTAAAATACTACTTTTTTACACAATTACTTAAAATACTACTTTTTTAAACAATAACTTAAAATACTACTTTTTTAAACAAAAATTTAAAATACGTTTTACACAAAAACTTAAAATACTACTTTTTTTACACGAAAACTTAAAATACTACTTCTTTTACACAAAAACTTAAAATACTACTTTTTTACACAACTTAAAATACTACTTTTTTTACACAAAAACTTTAAAAAATACTACTTTTTTTACACAAAAACTTTAAAAAATACTTTTTTTTTACACAAAAACTTAAAATACTACTTTTTTTACACAAAAACTTAAAATACTACTTTTTTACACAATAACACGTTTGCATTAGAATAGTATTTACATTTTTAATGATGATGGTTTGGTCATCAGCATCATCATATTCGGTTTAACGTTCGTTTTACATGGTGACATGTGTTTGATGGCTTCTAGAAATTGAATTTCAAAGTAACCTATATCTGACCAGGTCTTTATTTATTCCTCTTTTTCTCAAATTATAACTCACTGTAAGAAAATGTCACAATAGCAATCCAAACTTCAAACAGAATTCCTGTTTATCAAATGCTGAAATGACACTTAATACTGTCTCTCTGCTATTTCAAAGCCCCCTGTTTGCTTTTAATCCGTCCTTTTATTGAAGTCGGTTAATCTCCAGACATGCAAATTAGTTATTCACATATGCAAATCAGTTCCAACTATAAAAATCTACAATTATGAATATGAATTATGAATATATACTTATCACCTCCTCTCATGTTTTTCTTGACCTTTCTCTGACAACTGACTCTTGTATCTCAACTGCTCTACATCTACTAACACTCTTATCCATTCTTTTAATGAGATTTTTAGATTTTTGAATAAAATTGCAATTTCATAACATTTTATCCCTTCTGCGATGAATAAGAGCTCTGCGAGAAAATGTAGCTGTCGGTTTTCTGTGTCATGATCATAACTTTATACAAAATTCTAGGAAAAACTGAAAAATTAGTTTTGAGAAAATCAGAAGTATAACGGAATAATGGACAGCAGTGTTGCAGAGTTTGAAAGTATAAGGTCTGACTCAAAATCTGAGGATTTCAAAAATTCCGAATTCAACTCCTTATTTTAAAGTCTTTCAAAATTCAGACTCTTTGTTGATTCTTCAGATAAAAAATTCGACTCTGACTCCTAGCATTCTTGAGTCTGACTCTGACTCTTTCCAACCATGGATCGTACATGTGCAAATGTTATCCTTCCTTCATAGATTTGCAGTTCTGTGCCAGACATGTCCTTGCTTTCCACATGCAAAGGCAGAGATAACCAGAGGACATCTGATCCTTATGTTGACTCATCTTGGATTTTTACTAGACCCTTTTTAACCGGGTAGCTCTGACACGAGCTCATTGACATTGCTCCTATCACAATGAGAAAGGATTGGACTTTGCATGTGTGAGGGGTAATATAATCGTAACTTATTTTGTCCTTTCGTCCTCACATTTCACTGTTTTCTGGGTTAGAATCTATCCATCTAACACTAATCGTTGGCTAATTTTTTACCTTGAAGTAGTATTTGTTTTGTTAGCTCTTTTCATCAAGTGGCTTTATGCCTTGTCTGGAGCGATTTCCATTAAAACAAAAATTGAAGCAGTCTCTTTGGATATGAAACAAATCAAACTCCGACGCCTTGCATTCTCATGAGTCAGGCTCATTCCAACTCTGCAAATCTGATGGACAGTAACAAAAAAACGTAAGCCCTTTCAAATTAACAGTGGGAACCAAACCTCCAAAAAACTACATATGTTACTCCTACTTTTGTGAATCTCATACTTTGTTTAATAGAAAGTCCCCAAGTACAATTCAATAACTTTTTCTTCCTTTTTTTAATCTGATTTTGCTGGGAGAAGGAAGAGAAGGGTGTTTTGATTCTGAGGACAGGATTTTAAGTGTCATCGATTATTCTTTGTTTAGATTGAGTCTCTGATGCAACTTTGGATTTGTCGGCTGTGTAATTAAGGCCTTCTTCAACAGGCCGTGGGAACAGAGGCGATATTTAGCCTCCATCCCAGCCCCATACACACACTTTAGCCACACCCCTTTTTTCTCTGCATCCATTTCATTCTTTGTTGATGTGGTCTTTTGGGTTGAAGAGATTTGTTGTTTCACAATGTTTTCTAACTGTTCGGTTAATTTCCTGGATATGTTGTTCACATTGGGCATTCCTGAACTGGTGCGGCACACTCTTGATGGGTGTAGCTGGCTTCCTTCCGATGGCAGAAGTTTCTAGGGAATATTAAATTCACAAGTGCTACCCAGTTGCATATGTATCCAGCTCAGGCGAGATGATTTTAATGATATTAATATTTTTGTCAGGGAGGTGTCACCATTTTCTCACATACAGCACCTGGTATTCCCATCTGGTATCGACCAGGCTCAACGTTGCTTAATTTTGATGATCTAATAAGAACTGGTATGTCAACATGATTAACATTGAGCATTAGTTAAAAAAGAAAAATGTTTCATGATTTTTTTTTATTTGCTAGTTTACATATTGTTCAAATTTGATTTAATTTTCTTTTAACATTAAAAAAAATTTGGATGTTTTCACTTTTTAATTGGAAGAAAATTATGAATAATTTTGAAACAAACTCAATACAGAACCTAACACAAAATACATATATTATATTTTCATAAAAAAAGTTGTTTTAAACAAATGCCCAATGTAAATAACATATCCAAACGCCTGTAAACTAGGAAATTACTACTGTTGTTTATTTTCATATCACTTGATCAGATGTATACACATTTTGTTCATCAGTTGGTTATATCTGCAGTCTTCTTCACATGTTTTCCAATTTGTTGACATCTGAATCAGAACAAAAAACATACCAAAACAAAATGGCCCCCAAATCGTCATAAATGTCACTTTTTTCACAAATATTTAAACGTATACTCATTAGGTTTTCTTTCTCTTAAATCCAATAAACCTTGTGATTAATGATTATTTACATAGTGATTGCAAGGGGGAGATAACTCATGCTTTACTCGTTTTTGTTTATTTTGTTTTTAAGTGATTAGTTTCAAGCAGGAGAATCAATGAATGTGTCTTGTTTTTGATCGCAAAAAAAAACATACAAAAAAAAAAAATTCTGAACTAATGATTTCACGATTTATGAATGAAAGGTATATTAAGAATGTTGTTTCTTCGTGAGATAACAATCCTCGGTAACTACAGTAAATACCAGGGTTGAAGAATCGAAAGGTATATGGTTTGACTCTGCCTCCTTGGATACTAAAATATCCGACTCCGACTCCTTATTTTAAAGTCTTCCAATATTCAGATTGTCCCTATTTACTTGCCTCCATCACGAAAGTTGAGTCAGACACAAGGTCGATTTTTAATGTAGATGAAATTTAGTTGCCCTAAAAGATGGCACTCTAGATTGGGACAAAAAAAAAATTGCCTCAATCTAGAATGATTTTTTCTTCACTAACCGAGTGCAAAAAGATGAAGTGTAGTATCACAACAGATATTACACTCTGCTCCTATCTGCCTCCAGCATTCTTACGAGTTTAACTTTGACTCCTTTCAAAACCTTTGACTCTGTCCGACTCCACAATCATGGTTGAACACAAACTGTTCCCAAATTGTGAGGGAACAATAACCACAACTGCTTTCTCGTGCTTACATTTCCTTTCTTTCCTTGCCCCCCACCCCACATACACATACACATCCTATCCACTATGTGATGGAAGTAAATTTTGATTTTTGTTACTCACAGCTTTGATTCTTTTTAAATATCATAATTCAAGAATGATGCAGAATAGAATTTTTATTACAGGGAAATAATTTCTTTAGAAATTATTTTTTAATCAAAATGCTTTTAAGCTGTGCAAATAAATCATCAAATATCAGCTTAAACTATAATAAAATGGTATAACTAAAACAATGTCTGATAAGGTCACCGATCAAGACGAATGCTTATAAATGTACTATATAGTTACGTCACTGCCATCAATTGCATCAGTGTATATAAGCCCCGCCCACAAATATGGCCGCTCATCCACCACTCTATAATAAAGAACAATGTGTATTTATTTCTGTGTATATATATATATATACATATATATATATGCATATATATATATATATATATATATATATATATTCACATTCACATTTTGGGACCAGTAAAGAACAGGGCATAATGTGACACATAGACCTATGGTGCAACGGAAAGAGATGTTGAGTAACAGTTTTAAGTGACAGTCTTCTGGAGGTTGGAGATTCAATTCTCACTACAGGCGATGCTAAGATTAATATAGAAATTACTTAACACTTCTGTCCGATCATGGCTGGCAGAATGGGAACAATCTACCCCCATGTGTTAAATAAAGGGTTCAATAGATTCCGGAGTTTGACAAGATGCATCTGAAGAAGGGTAGAGGTTACATCGGCTGGAATGACTAAAAGTCAGACACTATTTAAAATAAACTTACGAATCTTATATGATTGGATTTAGTGTGACACTAACCTGGTTGTGGTAAAAAAATAATGTTGTAATATTTATTTTCTTGAGCTCACTGGGGCTAAATTAATGCATCGGAGGTCAGAAAAAAATGACCTTTTTCATTTTTACTGGTAATTGTTTCTAAAACAACACTGAAACTATGGCAAACAGTCGGTCAGCTTTTTTTCTTTTTTTTTCTTTTTTCTTTTTTTCTTTTCTTTTTCTTTCTTTTTTCTTTTTTTCTTTCTTTTTTTTCTTTTTTTTTCTTTCTTTTTCTTTCTTTTTTTTTCTTTCTTTCTTTCTATTTTCTTTTCTTTTTTCTTTTTACTTTTTAATATATTGAACCAGTTGAGAAAGAGAGAGTTAGGGTGTAAAAAAAAATTCTACAGTTTTTAAAAAACTTTTCTATTTTGTGATCCATGCCCCCAAAAATGCCGGGTAGATCTGCCAGTCTTAAATAAAAACAAACTAATTGATTGTTTTCACTAAAACTTGAAACACTACTTGTCTACACAATAAAAAAAGTTTGCATAACATACAATTAGAATCATGTTTACTGCAGTTAGCAAGGATTGTTATCTCGAGAAACACCAAACGTCTTTGTCATTGTCAAGCTTTGTTTTCTCTTTCACTTTTTGATTCAATTGTAGCGTAGGGACCGTTAGAATATCTCACCGATTTCACTTGGTTTTCAACTAAAACAACACACGCACACATACATGCAATTCTTATAATTCTCCACTCTATAATAAAGATCAAGGTGCATTTATTTGTATATAAAAAATATATATAAATTTCCACCCCTATCATGCAAAAGTTAGCAACTAAAACATGTGTCTTTTTATAGCCCCCAGACGAAATCATTTTAAGTAGTGAGGGGAAGCAAATAGCAAGTCAAACAACCACCTCAGACTTATCACACTGACTGAAATTAATTCGGAAAGAAATCCTCCACTCTATAATAAAAAGTCAATGGTGGGTGTTTTTTTTCTTTAGGTCATCAGAAATGATGATAATTTAAAACGTAATTCTATGATTTTATATGAATATTTTAGTAATATATCTAGATAAATAGCGAGTGTGAAAACTGGCAAAGCATATTTTTCCATTTTTGACGAAGGGTGTGCACTACAACCACAAGAATGAAGGCTGCATTTTGTGAGCTGTTGCCTCTGATAACATCGTGAGCTGTCCCCGTCTATATCCGAGGTAAGTTGTATAGCAACTGTGTCAGGAGCGTCATGTCATGGCAGCGGATGTTCTGGCCCTCACCCAGTCTTCCCTCACCCGATTGCAGAGCACAATGACAGATCTATTATTAGATGGATCTGTAATGTAAAATCTGACCAAACCCAACGCATTAGGGCAGAGGATTTGCTGAAAGCACTGCATTTGCCCAACATAGATGTTATCCTAAGGGTGAATCGGTTACAATGGTACGGTCATGTGGAGCGTTCATCCTCCTGGATAAACCATTGCAGAAGCCTGAATGTCCTAAATTGCAGGAAGGTTGGCCGGCAAAGGAAAACTTTGAAGCAAGTGATTGGACAAGACTGTACAGTGCGGAATTTAGAGAAAATTGACCCCGCTGAACCGTGAGAACTGGAGATTGAGCTTGCATAATATCAGAAAACATCTGACCCGTGAACAAGGGAAAAGTGAGGTCAAATGAAGAGAGAGAGATTATTTCCCATTATTTCGTGTTCAAGTGTGCTTATCATTGAATAGCGATAAAAAAAGACTGTTGGACATTCATGACTGAAACTTGGCGGACAAGTCAGACAGAGACTGAAGTTTATTTGAATGAAATATGGTTGGATCGCAAAAAGGATTGTAAATTTTATTAACGATTCTATGGGTGGCATTTTCTTTTTATAAAGACATTGAAACATAAAAACCTGTTGAACTCTGTAGTCTGTCTGGAATTTTGAATGGAATCCTTTATTTAATCCATGGGAGTAGATTGTTCTTGTTCCGTCAGCCATGACTGTATAGTAATTTATATTATAATGACTGTATAGTAATCTATATATTAATACGATAGCGTGTGTGTTCGTGTGTCGCGCTTACATCAAAAGCTCTGTGCATGCGTGCCGCACCTAGATTTGGAAAAGCATTGGAGTGACATAGGATTTTGACGTCGGTTATTGACGTCGGCCCGACTGGTTTATAGTTCGATCCCAACCAACCTCTAAGATTTTTTTTCTGCATCGAAGGAGGGGAGGTAGGGAGGGGACGACCGGGAAGACACATATTAATACGATAGCGTGTGTGTTATTATGCGTGTCGCGCTTACATCAAAAGCAACGACCTTTTGCATATTATTTGTATGCTACTCATGAATTGTAGCCAAATTTAATCTAAAGCATTTACAAAGTAGTGTATAGGTTAGGAACAAGATAATTAGTATTGAAAACATAATTTCGTGCAATTTACACAAGTCCCGCTAGTTTATATTATATTCTTTGTACTGCCTGTACCGAGGATTGAACCTTCAACCTCTAGAAGACTGTCTCTTAGAACTGCTTACTATTTAACACTTTATATAGCCCCATGGTGCAATGAATAATCCAAAGAATACAATAATTTCTTTATCAACGTTTTTACATAAACACAAATGGAAAAGTCAAATTTGGACAAAATATTTGATATTTTTTGTTCTTTTCTTGATGAAATCTCAATTCCTTGTCAGATTTTCGGATAGAAAGATTAAGAAATTTGGGTTAATCTTAATCCTTATTTAACCCTTTCCACAACGTAAAGATCAAGATCGAGATGAAGTAAAAGGTTGTATTGCTTAATCCTTTGTGTTCATATTTAAGTCCCTATTTACTTACCTCCCCACGAGGACAGAGTTAAACACAAAATTTTCCTCAGCCTAGAAAGATTTCTCCTTCACTAAGGACAGAACAGATACTATACTTTGATCTCAACCAGAAGAACAAGGAGGGTGTGTGTATTTACCTCCTCCCCACTGCGAGAAGATATGACACAAGTTCGGAAGGTGGGGATTGAAAAGCCAGCACACACGAAGCGTGTCTACTCTGGCCGACAAAAATGCCTGAGCAGCCCTATTGGCATTCCCCAATAAAGCGCCTCAGGCAGTTAGCAATAAATTAACGCTTTCTCAAAGTGCAAGAAGGTAAAGCACGGGATGGTGGCCCTCCTACAAATGATCGGACCCTGTCGGACTGATCGTCGAGGACGTATCCTTTACTGGTAAGAACACCACAACAGGGTGTTCATATTGAAGTCTTCAGCCTACAAATTATTCACCACAGATCGAGAAGAATAAATTATTATCTCACTAGCGTTTTTCTTCAACACAGCTTAAAAAACAGTGGAAACAAAATGGGGCAAGCCCTGTCAGCGGAGGAGGGAGGCAGAAATTCACCAACTGCAAACCCATGCAGAGGGTTACCCCCCCCCCCCTCCGATAACGGGGACACCTGTTTTTCCAATTAATTATTTTCAATTATTGTGTCTGAGAATGAAATGATTTCCAATCGAGATGACTACGTGCTAGAAGAGTCCGACGAGATGACTTTACATGCTAGATTATACGTTTTCTCATGTATAAAGAATTACTTTGACATTTTGCCTTTTCGTGTTTCAATGTGATTTTCTGATAACATCAAAATCACATTATTGCATTAATAATTCTGCACTTTCTGTTTGTTGACCCTAATCCACAGTATCCTATGAAATTTTTTTGAATATTAGTTTTTTCTGAGAATTAAATTATCCTACCTGTAGGATTCTACTTGGCAACTTTATTCGGCATTAAATAACCCCTAGATGGTTGATATGCCGTAAAGCAAACCAAACCAAACCAAAATGGGGCATAATATTTCTAAAACAAATATTTCCATATACGAAAAAATCTCTGAAAATTAAAATAAAAAAAGAATTTTATTAGAAAAAGTCCTTTTGTTCTTTACAATGAGATTCAGATTAAAATTTTTTTTACCAGTTTCGGATTTTTTTAAATGAGGATAATTTGTATTATTTGTTCTCGTGTTCTCATCTTAGATGTTCTTCTAACAACGTTTCAACCAATGTAACTTCTGACTTTCTTCAACTCGAGAATCTATATGAAATTTCAAACATAACCCTTTATTTAATCCACGGGGTATATTGTTCTCATTCCATCAGCAATGACCGAGTAGTAGTCTTAAATAATTCATAATTGTATTCTCCTATACTAAAGATCCAGAAGACTGTCACTTAGCACTTTTATCCATTGCGCCTTAGATCCTTGCTATCTCCGTTGATTAAATAAAAGGATCCGGTCGAAATTCTGTACAGATTGCTGAATTCGACAAGATGCACCTGAAGAAGGTTAGAGTTTACATCGACTGGAACGTTGCGAGAATAACATCCAAGATGAGAAATGTCGTCCGAATAATCCAATTAATACAAAGTAACCATTAGCAGCTGTGTTCCAAAATCCATAATGATCGGTTAATTAGTTTCGGAGTGAATGATATGCATACAAATATATAAACATGCCAAACTTTATAAAGATAAAGAAGAACAAGTAAAATTATTAATTTTTAACTTAATTTTAGTTGTAACTATATTTACGGCATTATCATGTTGAAACACCGGTTCCCGTTAGATCACCGAAGTTAGGCAACGTTGAGCCTGGCCAGTGCTAAAATGGGTGACCATTTAGAAATACCAGGTTTTGTATGTGAGAGAACACTCTGCATATCTCGACATTGTTTCCAGTCGTCCAGGAATTCTTGCTACTGGAATGAAGCAGTGCCGATTTAGCAGAGCTGTGGTTGGGAATTGCGTAACCCCTGATTCATAACTGACTCCCTGCACAGGGGATATCCAACATGTCTCAAGACTGAACGGAGGCCAATAAAAATTTTGCAACCCTATCTCCTACTCAAACTCTATCAACCCGAACTCGGTCCTCTGTATGACCTTAAACTACACCCGATGGTGCAATACAAATTTGGGGAGTTTGGAGTGACCCCTTAATTGCCCTCACTCCCAGATCCACTCTGACCCGAAGTGGAAGTACCTGTCAGGGTCCCATCTACGCGTTCAATAGAATTTATCATTTGCAGACTATTTATGTTTCAGAATTGTTAAAATGTATTTGTATTGGTTGGATTATTCGAACTACTTTTCTCATCTTGAATGTTATTCTCACAACATTTCGACTGATGTAATTTTCGACCTTCTTCAGGTGTATCTTGTCCGCAAAGACCCATGTCGTAACGGATAAAGTACTAAGTAAAATTCAGTTCTAAGTGACACTCATCTAGAGGTTGAAGGTTCAATCCTCACTGCAGGCGATACTAAGAGTACAATTACAAATTACTTAGGGCTTTTACCATGTCATGGCTGACGGAACGAGAGTAAGCTACCCCTGTGGATTAAATAAAGGGTTCTGTTAGAAATTTCGTACAGATTCCCGAATTCGACAGGATACACCTGAAGAAGGTTGGAGGTTACATTAGACGAAACGTTGTGAGAATAACATCCAAGATGAGAACAGTAGTCCAAATAATACAAATTCATAATATTTATTTATATAATTATATCTACAAAACAAATTTTTTAAAATATAAGTAAATTTGTATGAATCGGGAATCGGATATTTAAAGAATTCTAGAATCAGGTACTCACAGAATGGACCAAGTGAAGGTTGCTAACATCCATAAGTGAAAGTGGTGCTATGGAACTGCCTGGATTCGAATTTGGCACACTTAGGTCGTCAGTTCGTGTCGCTATTCACTTCATCACAGCCACCTCCCTACAAAACAAATTAAATTTATAAATATTTGAAGAACTTGAAACATAAAAATTTTTTTTACCAAGATGACAGAACTCAGCATCAAATGACCCAAAAAGTGTTGATATGCTGTAAAACAAAACACTTAAACCAAACCCATTGGCAGGACGTTGAGTGTACAGATGTGGTCGGGTAAGGGTGGAATTAGCCTTTTAAAGAAGATCATCTCCTAAAGAAGATAATCTGTCTTAAGTCGAGAAAATCTTACATCAGCTATTTCAGATTTTTTCTGTTTGTTGTACTCAGTTTTTTTCGACACTGGCTTATGTTGGACAGTACAATGTGACTTCTTCATCATGGCTTATGTGTTCTCCTTTAAGGTATTTTGGAGGGTCTACTCTCCCATCGTCGACTGGCAGTTATTTCTGCCCCCCTCACAATGTAAGTACAGCTTTACCATACTTTATTCGAATACTTGAGTTTTATATTGATTACATTAAAGTATTATTTGATTTGAAAAGATGAATTCTTTTTCTTTATTCATGTCTTCTCCTTAGTCTGTGTCTCATTTTTATTTTTACTATATTTAATCTCTTCCCTGGTTATCCCCAGTATTCACGGGATGGGCATTATAAACATTTCTTTACGATCACGAGTATTTGCATTCTATCACTGAAACTAAATTTACTAGCCTGAGATGCTTCGTTCATCGATAATTTCCCGTTTTCTATAAGTTTCTACAACTTTTAGTTCTTTGTGCAGTGAAATTATTCTCACTGTGTTTATTTCTATGTTTATTTCGAAATAGAAGTCACTACAATTTTTTAGCAATTGTGGTGTGTTTTATTTATTTTTAAAATATAAAAAATACTTTTTCACTAGTTTATTTATATGTGTTGTATTCAAATGTCTAAATTGAAACGGATACTGAGAAAAAGATAACTTTTTTTTTTTCCTAATGAATGTAAATGATTACATTTGAAAGTAGAATTTCACTTTACTAATGCTATGAAAAATGTAAATGAAACAGTTTTTGGCATAATCTACATAAAGTAATGACGTGTTTCCCCTCCAACTTTGATTATAGTAAGAAAATAACCAGATGTATCATACACTACTAAAATACCCACTGCAATATCTTATTTATTCAAGCGTGTTTGCAGACACTTTCGCATAAGTTCGCCTACGTATAAAAATTAGTATATTTTTTTCTATATCACTCACTCTCTCAAATACAACATCCACATAGGCAGTGGTCACTATATTTACTCATTGCAAATTATTTACTCTAGCCACCACTCAAAACACCACCAATTTTTATTCCATTCGGAACTATTAAACTAAAATACCGGCAATTCCAGATTACGGGAACATCATTCTGCTATTCCGAAAACATAACATCTATACGTAAAGGAATAACAGATTACGTTAAAACAAACACATCCCGTGCTGCATTACACAATAACAAAATACAATTCCATGTTTAATAAGTACACTTCTTAATTTTATAACATTAAAAATAAACATAACATAATAAAACTCATAGTAATATTATTATTTAAACCAACTAATACATGTTTCATTCGTCAACATTAAAAATAGATTTCTTTAAATAACATTGCTTTCACGCTTATTCAAAGATTTTAAAAATTAACTTGAAAAAAGTGAGACACACACCACAAAACTTGTCTTTGTTCTTTTAACCCTCCCCCCCCCCCAAAAAAAAAGAATGTAACAATTACTTATTCAACATTATTAGGGAACTCAGGGATTATTTGGGTCACGAGGTTAACTTACGCTTCCAAATTATTAAACAGTAATATAAAAATAATATAATAATAATCATAGTCATATTATTTTTTTTTAAATGCATGTTTCATTCTTCAACTTAAAAAAAAAACAAATTTTAAAAATAAAATGTGTTTTATGGTAACTCAAAGTTAATTTTTTTTCTTTTACTCGAAAAAGAAATCGGATATTCACACAAGAAAACCTGTTTTTATTTTTTTGATATATATCAAACTTCGCATCCCCCCACCAACCCCCCAAAAGATTTCCACTTTTTATTTCTTTGCCAATACGAAATAATCATTTGCTTATTAAACTCAGGGGTTGTTTGGGTCACACGGTTAAATTGGGTCACCAACTTATTTTCACAGCATGGTGCCGTTGTTATGGATGGCATCAAAAAGTGCACCAATTAGACTGACTTTTCATTGAAAAGTCAAGTTGTGTTTATCTTTATTGATGTTAAACTGGTTTTAATAAAGTTTTGCATATAAAAAGATATATTGGATATTTCGTTGAGTCTTACTTTAACTGACCCAAATTATCCCTGTCAATGTTTTAGAAATCGGATTAGCACACAACCAATCCTATTTTCGTTTTTTTAATATCACAAACGTCACATCCCCCCTCAAACCCAACAAAAAAGAGAATTCTAATTTTTTTCTTTTAGTCAATAAGAAATACTCATTTTTATATTCAAATATTATTAGGGAACCCAGGGTTAATTTTGGTCAGCAAATCATTTTCACAGCGAATGCCGCTATTATGGATGGCATCAAAAAGTGCACCAATTAGACTGAATTTTCGTTGAAAAGTCAAGTTATGTTTACCTTTATTGATGTTCAATAATTTTAATAAAGTTTTGAGTATAAAAAGATGTTTTGCCTATTATGATGTCTTACTTTAACCGACCCAAATTACTCCGGTCAATGTAAAAATATTTCTTATTATGATGAGTGTTACTTTAACTGACCCAAATCACCCTGTCAATGTTTTAAAAGCGTTCATAAAGTAGTTGGTATTCACAACCCCAAACAACTGAAAAGAAGATGATACATTACACTGATACTTTCATATTACCTTATTAGTATCCCATTTGCTAACTTAAAATGTTTTTTTAATTAAGATTAACTTAGCGCAGCAAAATTATCAAACAATGAAACCATTTGAAGAATACTCAACTTGCACATACATGTACATTATCCCCCAGTTATTGCCCTGTCAGTCCATCTAGAAAATGGACAGCGGATATACTTTACTGAAAGTGTTATGATACTATACTTATTATTTTCTCTCCTCGATCAGTGAAGAAGAAATCCTTCTAGACTGCGGCAATTTTGTTTTTCTACTAGATAGGTTTTGAACACATTAAATACCACCATTTTATAACTCTCCCATCGTGGGGAGGCAACTAAATAGCAACAACATAGTCAATGGTAAAAGTGCAGATTATTAGTTAACAGTGGAGAAATAAAGGTCGATTTTTAATATTAGTAAATTTAATCTCCCACCAAAATGGGCACTCCGGATCGGGATAAACATTGACTCAGTCTAGAAGGATTTTTCCTTCACTGACCTTGGAAAGCTTCACGCATATTCTTGGATCACATTTACTTTTTATTTGGGGGGGTGGAGTGGTTTTTATTTTTACGAATAACCTGCTACTTACAATCGTAGGGGGGGGGGGAGGATCCGAAACATAGAGAAATCTATTTTGTTTGATTCAAAACATGAATAAATCCTATTTTAATTACCTAAATTACTTACAGAGTTCTTTGCAACTTCTTTTACACTCTAATACTTCTATTTGTTTAATTTAATTTATATCTCTCCTGGGCAACGCCGGGGCACGGGTTCTGCCAGTTAAAAAAATAAAATAAAATAAACTTTTTTTTTTTTTTTTTTTTTTTCAATTCTGTATACATGTTCTCAGAAATAAAGGGTCTGGGTCTAACACGTAATCTCTATATGAGATACATAGATATTTGAATATTCCATTAAAGTTCTCATCTTAGATATATCAAATGTTGAGTTAGTAAAGAAATTAAGAACATTAATTTTCATCTCCCGAATTGACCAGTTAACTATGTTATAGTATATCTTTCTTGTGGTTTCTTGGTCTTACCAGGTCCCAGGACAAGAATTAATCTAGTCTGGTGGAGTATCCAGCTAAGTGCTGTTACTTGAGGTAATATTACTTGGAGAAGGTATACCATTCTTTTTATGAGCCAGCGTATAGCCGTGTCGAGGAGATTTATTTGTGTTTCAAATACTATGTTATTTTGAATATTTAGTCAGGGTTTACTTGTAGGAGGAAGTATCCTCATGTCAGGTTGTCCTGACAAACCCTTGTACAGAGAGACCGAAGACACTTGAGGGTGGTGTCTTGTGTGTGTTTATGTGTGTAATGCCTATACTGAGAATACTCAGGATAATAAGATACATTTTAAACCTCTATAACTTCCAAAGTATTAATAATTTTATCAAAAATATTCTCAAATTTACTTAATCAAATATAAAAATGGATGATTAAATAAATAAAAAACCTGCTTTTTTTGACAGTTAATTAAATAAAAGTTGAAAGGAAAGAGTTTAATACTTATTTGTTAAATTTTATTTAATTGACTATCTGTTAGGGCAACAAAATTGAGTTATTTCCCTTGAATCAAAAAGTAAGAGTTATCGCCCTTGGATTTTAAAGAGTCGTCTGCCGAACAGTGAAAAGTAAACAGAACGGTCTCACAATCAAACAAGCATCTCGCGTTCAGCGGTTTTTCTACATTTTAATTTTATCAGTGTGTTTGTTAAATAAATCTGTTAGAGGTTCTACTTCGTACTTCCTTCATTTTTCTGAGTTGTAATTGAACCGAAACATAAACATCAAGACGTAAAATTATCAAAATAAATACGTGTTTTACACAAACAGTTAAATAAATAAATGTAAAAATTATACCAAAAAAGGATAAAGACATATTCTTACATTATTATTTTTAATCTCTTTGAATATCTATTTATTTACTTTGATTAAAATATATGGTTATATTTCTGAATAAAATTTTTTTGTTATGAAATGTGATTCCATCTACTTTACTACTAATAATAATTGATTTTATTTTAGATATTCTATTTATCAATTGGACTTATCATTTTTCTAAATTGGACTTATCAATTTTCCAAATTTCTCTTTATTTAAAATTTTCTCCCCATTTTTGCTGATGTTGCTTTGTGTAAATAACATTGTGATCAAATGAAAATTTTAAAAAAATGCATCGCACAAAACTTAGCGTTCAACATTAACGGAAAAACAATTGAGAGTTTCTGCAACCCAAAAGTGGAGGCTTATCTGAAAGGCAAATCTTTTCACTTTCAAATCAATGGAATTTGGATTATCTTTAAAACTCTTGGGATATCGCCATGAGAATTAAATTCTTAACACTCTTGACAATTGCTTCTCAACATCTTGACAAGTTCTTCTGCAACCTTTTTATCTAAAAAAGATTAATTTTTAACAAGGTTTCACTAGGAGTTGTAAGTTTTCGTCTGAGTCAGACTTGTAACAATGCTAGGGGCCAGTCGGACTTTTCACTCTCCGAAGAATCAACAGATGGTCTGAATATTGGAAGACTTTAAAATAAGGAGTCTGCGTCTGACATTTTTGGATTCGACGGAGTTGAACCTTATACGTTCCAACTCCGTAACCCAGCTTTCTAAGCTTGAAAAGGCTCATAGGAGCAATGCTTATCTCCGGTTTTCTAGTGTCAAACATAGCGAATGACCTAAGCCATCGCCTGTTGCTGGTTATACTCTCAGCAAAACCGGAATGTTTGTTTACATAGTGTTCATAAATGGTCACCAATCGTTGCGGCTGATGTAACCTCCTCCTTTCTTCGGGTGCGTCTTGTCAAACTCTAAAATTGTTATATTGAACTCTGGGAATCTACAGAATTTTGAACTGAACCAATTATTTAATCCACGGGGGTAGATTGTTCTCGTTCCATCAATCATGAACAGATAGAATTCTTAAGCAATTTTTATTTTATTTTTAGTTAGTATCGTGTCTGTAGTGAGAATTGATCCTTCAACCTCTAGAAGACTGTCACTTACAGCTGAATGTTACTTAACACCTTTATCCTTGTATCACGTGTCTACCTGGTCATGCCTTGACAGAATGGGAATAATCTATTTGCGTGGATTAAATAAAGAGTTCAGTTCAAAATTCCGTTCAGATTCTCGTGTTTTACAAAATGCGCCTGAAGATTACATCGGCCTAAACGTTCTGAGAATAATAGCCAAGATGAGAACAGTTGTTCAAATAATACAAAAAAAAATAATTCTCTCTCTCTCTCTCTCTCTCTCTATCTCTATCTCTATCTCTATCTCTCTCTATCTCTATCTCTATCTCTCTATCTCTATCTCTATCTCTATCTCTCTCTCTCTCTCTATCTCTATCTCTATCTCTCTCTCTTTCTCTCTCTCTCTCTCTCTATCTCTCTCTCTATCTCTCTGTGTGTAACCATGTCGTCAAAATTTGCCTTTTACATGGCTTGTTCATAGAAAGCCATTGTGGCAATGAACATTGGAACCACAGCACTTTATTTCTTACTGCAGTCAAAATCAACCCCTGATAATAAATAAATATATATATCAATTAAATTCCTGAAACAATTTTTCA
Source organism: Sepiola atlantica (assembly GCA_963556195.1). Classification (NCBI taxonomy): domain Eukaryota; kingdom Metazoa; phylum Mollusca; class Cephalopoda; order Sepiida; family Sepiolidae; genus Sepiola; species Sepiola atlantica. Next base: position 81,433,190 of record OY744515.1, read on the forward strand.
TGGTAAACTACTGATGATCCGTTAAATAATGTTAAGACTAGCGTAAATTCTTGGAAGCAAACTAATATAGTGACTGTAAAAAGTAAATTGACTTACAAGAAAAGTATTTTGGGACTAAAAGTGTGTGGGTTTTTTTAGGGGGGGGGGGGTGATATAGCTTTACTGGTTGAAAAACTTCCAAGACTATATATATATATATATATATATATATATATATATATTATTCGAGTTCAAATATATTTACATAATGAACAAAAAAACAATTTTTTTTCACAAAGTAGAACTTTTATAAAATTAAATAAACATTGGTGACAATATGTTATAAAATATATCATAAAATCTAAAGCATCCCTTGATAAGTACAAAATTAATCTCATAAATAATAATACAGTTAGGTTTATCGGTATGACCTCCATACTTTTAAATTGGTTTTCTGTGCAGATTTCAAAACCGATTTTTACTTTTAGACACAGTCTTGAGAAGACACTGATGCGTTGAAACATGAATTGATTAGTGTAGATTGTCACCAATGTTTATATATATATATATATATATATATATATATATATAAAGTAAATTTCGCGTACAACAAAATCGTAGGATAAATTTCAGGAAACATTTTTTTTTTTTTTTAATCAATGAAACGGGCGGGTGGAAAAAAAAGAAAATTGCTAAAATTTTCCTTAAGGCCTTATCGTCTGACCCTCTAAGAGGAAACGTCAGAATGATAAATTAAAAACTAAGAAAATCGAATGAGATATGAGGGGAAAAATTGTTTCAGTTGGAAAAATCGATTGAGAGAGAAAAAAAAAGTAAATCTCTCAACGTTATGATGGCTTTGAATCATTAAAGATCTCCAACTGATGCTTCAAAATCTTTTGTCTACACAGGCTAGGTCGAGAATTGTTAATAACTAACGCCTCAATAATATTGAGATGGTAGTTCGACCTCTGAAATATATATATATATATATGTGTGAGTGTGTGTGTATTTATATTTAAAATTTTTATATTTAAAATATAAATTTTATAACAAAGCTATTATAATAGCTAAATAGTGTGAGGCTAGAGCTATGTTGTATAGAATATTTTTATTTAATTTAAACGACGTCAAATGTTAGGAAGAACAGATTCACACCATTTCACAAAAAAATTGTTTTTATTTCCAGCATACAATTGTTTCGCCTTACTGCCAAGATATTTATAAAATGCTCCTGTATCCTATGCATTTATTATAGGATACAGAAGCATTTGATAAATATCTTGGTAGTAAGCCGAAACAATTGTATGCTGGAAATAAAGTTGTTTTGTGAAATGGTGTGAATCTCTTCATTCCTAGCATTTGACATGGTTTAAATTAAATACATATATAAGGAGAATATTTTTCAAATATTTTGAAAAACCTGGACAACAGTTTTTTATATTTTTTTTAAATAAATGATTTATTTATAAAAAACTGCATTGTCCAGGTTTTTCAAAATATTTTTTTCAAAATATTCTCCTTATTATCGCCATTTAATCAACGCTTACAATTTATATATATATCAGGAAATATACAATGTGTTTTGTTATAAAAACATTCACCGATTTCACTCCAAAATTAAAAATGAAATCAATATTTAAACAGAAGTATAAGTGATATATCTACATTTTGAAAGAATATATTTCCAGGATATTCTTTATTGGAGTGAGGGATACAGAGGATAACCTTTCACTCTTCCCATATTTACAAGCCGCATATATTTTTTCCTTTCTCTCTGCAGTCAGCACTTGATGAAAGAAAATGTAATTGTAACATCCGGGCAATTTGGGGGCAATGATTAAACCTTATTTCTCAAAAGCCTGCCAACGAACAATTAATAATAATAAAAACAAAAAACAAAAAAAAAAATAATAAAAAAATAAAAAAAATATAGTTATGAACTATTATTTTTCATCAATGGAACTGCATCATAGACTAAGCCAAGTCAGCCCATTCCTGAATTTGTGAATACAAAAGCGATTTCAATTGACTTGTGTAGTGTGAATTAGGATTCCTGCTTTATAGCAATTAACATCCTTTGCCCACTTCTTTTGTATACTCTTTAAAAGAGTGTTAACTCTGAGCATTCCTTTCTTGGTCCAATCCATACAAGCATCTCTAGAGAGGCATTGAATCATTGGCCAGAAACCACCCAACTGGAACATTTATAATTAGGAGCTTTTTGTACCTTTCATATTAATGTCCACTACAATAAAGCAATTCTAAATAAAATTAAAAGAAAAAGATTGTTTCATTCTTGTGTTGTGAATAGTAAAAAATACATAAAGGCTAAATTTGACAAGGAATTTTTGTTTCATATTAACTTCTTAAAATTGCTAACATTTGTGCATGTGAATTTTTTTTATTTATTTTTTTTTTTTTGAAGAGGGGGTGGCAGTCTTTTTCTGTTGGAATAATTTTAAAAATCTTTTTATTTTATTTTTACTCCATTGCCTATTTTCTCGAATCGGTGCTAATGCAGAATAAGCATCAAAAGAATTTTAATACTTATGGAGATTCCCGAGTAGTGACATACGTTACTACCCTAATACTCAGCGAACAGAAAAAACTTCTTTTTTTTTTTTGCAAGCAATTTATTGTTTATTTTTTCTTGATTGCATAGAAGAGGACAATGATTTTAATTTTAATTTCTATTTTTAAAAATATTTTTCCAATTTTTTTTTTTTTGGGGGGGGGTGAGATAAACTGTAAATGGACAGAGGCCAATGAATTGATTTTTGATATTTTATTGATTATTCTTTCGGTCTTTAGTAAAGGTACATAATAGTTAACAAAGAATGTGTTTCTGAATAATAATGTTATTTAGAAAACCATTCTTAACATAAGGAGGGGTGTCTTTGTTAACTATTCTGTACCTTCACCCGGCCTTTTATGGGGAAGTATGTTACCACCTGGACTTAGGATTAGCGGTAGGGGTTCCAGTGTTTTTTTTTTTCTTTTGGAGGAAGGAATACTGCAGATGGAGGATGGAGGCTGATAAATTTACGAGAAATTAAGACGAAGAAGTAGTAGGAAGCGTTGTTGCTAAACTAGAAAAAGGTGGTTGATGTTCTTTATCTGAAAATGGCTACAAATCAGAAATCTGTTAACTGCTTACCTTTGTAATTCCCTTTTTGATCCATGCTCCCCAACAGTACCAACATGCATAAATTTAAATGTAATGTGAACAAACATCTTGCTGCCAATCTCCCCATCCAGGTTGCCCCCTATGAATCTGGCCTCTACCACAGTAGCCCCACTTACATTTCTCTGGCAATATGTCTTGTTTTGGGTAAATAAAAGTTAAGAAATTAAAAAAACTGCATAAGGGTCGAGTTTTCCAAATATTGTCTGCATATATTGGCAAAGTTTGGAATTTGTGGTCGAAACTCAGGAATCTCCATTAAATTCTTAGATGTCTATTCTGCATTTGCACCCGTAAATCTTTAAAATATCACAATCACGATGCCAAATCTTTCGACAAATACATCGTAAAACAGTCTTAGAGCCTTTTCAATTCCAGTTGAATTAGTTGCATATTCTATTTTCTATTGTGTGCTTCGTTTGTGACAGATATTCTAGTCACTTACCTGAAGCTAAATGGCCACGCTGTCTTACGTACGTTTTGTGATTTTAGATATGGAAAAGATGTATGCACAGGTTGCTTTGTGTGGTATACCTAAAATTAAAATTGCTAATGTATATAAGGCTACGAATTTGTCAGTGGGTTAGTCCGACTTAGAAAGGTGAAACTAAGATGGAATACTGCTGCCTTGTCTAGGGGAGTGCTGCTCGGAGCACTCTTTTCTGCCTTGAAAGAGTACATCAACTTCGAAATCTAGTGGGAGATGATCTTTTCTCTTCCCTACAGTGCCTTTTTCACAGAGAGACGTAGATAGTCTCTTTCTACTCTGTCATAATTTCCATGGAAGGTGCTCGACTGAGCTCCAATCTGTGGTTTCTCTATGTAAGACATTCATAGCAAGAACTCGTCTAGCTACCACAACAGAAAAAGACTTTCCTTTTTTCCTCCATGTGCCTAGCGTCAGGTGAAGTTTTGATGGAAGGGCTTCTTTATAAGGGTTTCCAGTTTGTGGAACACATTACTGTGGAAGTGCTACCCTGCAGGTACAACATAGTCATCTTCAAATCCAATGTCAACAAATACTTGTCATAAACTGACCCATAAGTAATCAAACACAATTCGTACCATTGATCTATTTTAGTACTCCCATAGTGTTCCTGGCGCTACCAGATCAGGCTGTCTGAAGTTATTGACTTCCTGACTCAAAATGCACCAAACATTAATATTTTATTGTTTTTTTTTCTTTGCAAAACTCAATCATGTTCTTCAAAATTCAAAACAAAAAACAATTTCAAACCAAACATTTGAAGATATAAAGAACTTGAAGCATAAAAGCTTTTACCAAAATGACCAGATTCGGCATTAAATAGCCCGAAAAGGGTTGATATGCCATAAAATAAAACAACCAAACCAAACAGCATGAATAAACATTTGAAGATATAAAAAACTTGAAGCATAAAAACTATTCCACTGACTTAAGATTCAAATGAAGGATATTTCCTTCTACATTCATGGCATGAAATGACCCTTAGGGTTGATGTGCCATTAAGCAATATCTTACCTTACCCATAGTGTTCATAATCTTTCAGCTGACAATCATTTCATCTCATTAACACTTATCCTCGAGTGGCCCTTGGCCTTGACAATAGTAAGAAAAAAAACTCTATCAGCTGACAAATTCGGAAAAGAACAACCAAGAATAGAATAGTAGTCTAGATAATACAAATGATCAACCCTCATCTCAAAAATTCCAAAATAGCGTAATTCAATTTTTCAACCAGATAATATACCAAGAATAATAAATCTAAAATGAGAGCTCATGTTCTGCGGGAGGAAGGGCAGGCGGAAAGGCGGGCGGAGGATATTATAAATCCACATTCCACAATGCGCATAAATGGCATGAAGAAGATATTAGTGTTAAAACTTGGAAATGCCTGTGGTTAACACAGGTGGAATCCCAAATACTTTTCTCTCATTAACACATGTCTGTAAAAATAATTTTGCAGGCTTTATCATCATCATCATCATCATCATCTTAACACCTGTTTTACAGGCTTCTAGAAATGGTATGGCTTCTAGAAATGGTATGGCTTCTAGAAATGGTATGGCTTCTAGAAATGGTATGGCTTTTAGAAATGGTATGGCTTCAAAAAATTGGGTGGCTTTTAGAAATGGTATGGCTTCAAAAAATTGGGTGGCTTTTAGAAATGGTATGGCTTCAAAAAATTGGGTGGCTTTTAGAAATGGTATGGCTTCAAAAAATTGGGTGGCTTTTAGAAATGGTATGGCTTCAAAAAATTGGGTGGCTTTTAGAAATGGTATGGCTTCAAAAAATTGGGTGGCTTTTAGAAATGGTATGGCTTCCAAACCAACTTATCTTTGTCCAGGTCTTTATTTATCTCTCTTTCCCTCAAGTCCATTCTTATCACTTTCTCCCATGTTTTCCTTGTCGTTCCTCTGTTAACTGAAACTGCTACATCAACTGTTCTACATCTACTAATCCAATGACTCTCATCTATTCTTTCAATGTGACCATACCATCAAAGTCTCTTGTTTTGCACACATCTCCCTATACTGTCCAGATTTAATCTTCAAGACTCACATTACATCCATCGTATCATTTTCACGTCCTTTCTCCCCATGCAACGCATGTACTCAACCCTCACAGGCCAGGTTTAACTCCCATACATTATCACACTGCATACACATGCTTGATAGATACTTTCCCCTTGGTTAACAGTGGTAATGCTCTGCTGGTTAGTAATGGCAGAAGTTCCTTTAACTTACTCCATCCACTTGTAACCACACTAGCACCTGTTCCACCCTGTGCTCCAGTGGTATCACCGAGGTAACAAAACTTCTGAACAACTTCAATAGCTTCGTCATTCAGATATACTTTTTCCACATCTGAGTTCTCATCCATCTCCATTGTCTTACACTTCTTGCAAACCGTGAAAGTCAAAATGGCGGATTAGTTTTGAATTTGATCCATAGGAACATTGTCTTTTTAAAATCTTTTTTTTATTATACATGCGTCCAATCATTCTCTCTAAGAAACTCTGTCAGTCCATCCATTGGTTATTCTGTCAATAGTAACGATGGAAATGATTTACCTTGTGGAGAGAAGCGGCCTCACATGTGTCTGACATGTAGGACGTTTGGCAAAAGAATCGTGAGTGCTTCTAATATTCTATGTTATGGGAGTGCGGAACCCATGGGCAACGGATTTCTAGCGATATGAGGTGTGATAATTTGCTAACCCTTTTGGCTAGGAGCAAAGCATAGTATCTGTTCTGATGCTACACTTCATCTATTTTTGTCCTCGGTCAGTGAAGGAGAATTCCTTCTAGACTGAGGCAATTTAAATTTTTGTCCCAATCCAGAGTGTTCCTTTTTGTAGAGCTGTATTTTCTACACATTAGAAACCGACTTTGTGTCTAACTCTGTCCTCGTGGGGAAGCAAATAAATAGGGACTTAGCTCTGATATGGAGGACATTTGGTAAAAGAATCGTGGCTACTTCTGACGTTTCAAGTTATGGGAGTGTGGAACTCCTGAGCAACGGATTTCTCACAATATGACTTGTAGTGAGTTGTGCTCCTTGCGTCAATAATAGGATCATCACTCAGGAAAGAACAATGTGGGCTGGACTAGTAAGTTGCCTCAACACATAGATTCATTTTTATTACTAGTGTACACCCTCCCCCAAAAATCATGTTTCATCAGTGTTTACACTAATATTTATATAAAGTCATAGAATTGTTTCAGTAACATAATTTTTCATATATTAATTATCATTTCTGATGACTTAAAGAAAAAAACCTACTGTTGACTTTTTATTTACAGCAGAGGATTACTTCCTGAATTCATTTCAGATACTGGAGGTTGTCTGACTTGCTATTTGCTTTCAAATGGAAGTCTTTCTAATGCTTTTTTTTTTAAATTTCAATAGAATAGGACTGAACTACCGCGAGTTGAAAAAAAGCGGGTCATTTCTGATGACCAAAAGAAAAGTAAACGTCTCAAACTGGAAAGTTTAAAAAAGAAAAGGAAAGAAGAAAAAAACGTATCGATCTGTCTTGAACAGGAAAAAAAGACGTTAAAACATCTCAATATAAAACTAGATTTGTGTTCTCCCTTCCCTTATTCGTTGGGCAGACTTTTGTGTGACGGGACGGATATATATTTACAAATGAATACACATTGCTCTTTATTATAGTGCAGAGGATATCTATTTCAGATATACAGATTGAATGGACACATACTAAGAATATCCGTTTGTGTTTTTTTTAAATAGGGTTGTACGATTTAAATCAAATAATTTCTTAAACGGGGTTTGTAGTTTGCTTGAAACATTGTGTGTAGTGTGTAAGAAGTTAATATTTGAAAGCAATGTCAATGCGATTATCGGTTGAACACACTGATAGAAACTCATATGAGGCCAGAGTAGATAAACGACGATATTAAAGAATTAATTATTAATTAAATATTTACCGACGTATTGTATCGAATCAAAGATGGTATCGTATTATATTTTATTTCTATTTTTATATTTCGAGGTATGACCTCCGTCTCAAAATGGAAACCTCCATTCAACTCAGTGTTTTTCGCCTATAAGCTAGAAGGGGAAATCTAAAAAACACTCTGAGTTGAATGTAGATATTTTTGAGAAGGAGGTGATACCTCAAAATATTAAAATAGAAATAAAATTACACCATACCATATTTAATTCAATACAATACTGGTGTTGGGACGATTAATCGGAATCGGGAATTTAAAAAATTGGAACTTTTGTGGGTATCAGAATCGTAAAAAATTTGTTCCTTTTTTTCGATGCCAAAAACCATTCTTTTAGTTGTTTTTTGTTTGTTTTTGTTTAAAACTAATTTTTCCATTGCTGGTACTAATGATAAAGTGACAAATATTTATTGATTTTAAACAATCAGTAAAACTAAAATCTATAGATCATCCCCCCACAAGTGTATTCTTTTTTTTTTTTTTTTATAACATAGTTCACCTCAAACAAGGCAGACTGCCACTGTAGACGTAAAGGGTTACTGAGAAAATGGAGAGTTTTTTTTTGGGGGGAGGAGGGGGGGGCAACCTAAATTGGGAGCTATGCAGCTAGATGTCTGTTTACATTAGTTTTAAATTTCTGCATGTCAGTACCGTCAGGAAAACAGGAAGCAGGGAGGGAGTTTCAGAGTCCAGCAGCACGAGGAAAGAAGTTTTTGGAGTAGAAAACTCTTCGGCATCTGGGAACCTCCACAATAAATGGATGGGATTTGGCAGATTGTCGGGTTGGTTTAGTGAACTTACGTTTGCAAAAATATATGCACATATTACATGGGTTTTTATGGTAATCCAAGAGTAAAAAAACAAAAAGAACTACAACCCTATAGCTAGCTTTAAAAAGAATCAGAATCGGTAATTGTATCGAAATCCGGGGAGGAGGGGGGGGATATTGGAATCGTCCCATCACTATACAATAAGTTGGTAATTACTGAATTCTTTAATATTGTCGTTTTATCTACCTTTGCATTGTCTGAGTTTCTGTCAAACAGTGTCTTCAACTTTCAATTTTGGTTTCCAATATTAACCTCTTACAAATAATCTCTTGTTTTAATTATTGAGAAAACATTTCTTTTAAATCGGATTTTATTTTTTTGTTTATCGGTGAAGGGAGAAGCGGAGATTTTGTTTGGCTTAACTTTATCCCCTCCCCTGACGACCCTATCCACTCAACTACTCAGTAATAAAGCAGTATATTTACTCCCCTCCTCACCCAAACCTACTCTGTCATGAAGATCCGTAAATTGAAAATCCCCAAAAAGTTAATCCGTTAATCCAACTTAATCCAGATTTAATGATTTCACTTTGATTATACTTTGAAAAATGAAGACTTTTGATAATTGAGATTTATTAATGCGAGACAAATGGTATTAGTTGAAAAAAGGTTTTAATGATGAAAACAAACAATTTGTGATGCGGACATTCTTGTGTGACAGCAAACAAGGCAGAAAACATGAAAGTTTTAGGAGTTCAAAAACATATAATGCCCTTTAGTAGTCCATCCTCATCTCTTTTAGTTTGCTTTGTATACTAGTAGAATACGCGTACCAGGATGGGTAAAATTAACTCCCTGAAAAAAAAACAGTTTTACACCACTGTTATGTCCCGTTATAAAGATTAAAACCAAGATATAATGTTACTAAACCTTATCTCTAGAATCCTTATTCTAATTTTGATCCAAATCCATTACATGATTTTTTATTTTAGAAAATGTCTCAAATTTAAGGCTAAAGCTTAAGGGGTTTTAAGAAGAAATTGCAATTCAGAGAATCTTGATTAATTGGTGTCTAATGACTCTGGATCAAATTCAATGCAAATCTGAAATATTTGAATTTCCAAATGAGAGGTTGTGTCGATATTATGCCCCGAAAATCCCTTTAAAATTCTTGAAGGAAACTAAAATTTTAGGAATGTTTATTAATTCATATCTAATACCTATTAAAATTTCACAAAAATCGGAGGTATCCTAAATGATAAAGTTTACAACAAGAAAAAATAATGTGCGCACGTTACTCACTGTGTTGCCTAGAATATGTATTTTATAATTTGTAATGATCGGTTCATTAGTTTAGGACTGAATCATATATATATATATATATAAATTGTCTGTATCTCTGAGTGTTTTCATTATGGATTTCAGTGTTCAGACTGACTTCCTCATCTTGGCTGCCATGCTCACAACGTTTCAGCCGTTCTGCCCTCCGGCCTTCATCAGGTGTCCTGTATCGAACTCGGGAACCGTCTATCTGGGCTCTAGAACCCAATCCCTTTATTGTCACGGGGTTACCACGCTCGGATTCCATTTTTTGCTTGGTTTGCTCAGTAGGTTGTCATGTCCGAGCATGTGAGCTGTTTCCTTAAGTTTCCTCACTTACCAGTGGGACTCACTGTTTATTATTTTAACTTCTTCCCGGAGTGAGTGATGGTCACCTTTCTCCTTCCATACATGGTGGGCTATACCCGATTATTCTGTCTTCCCTCTAGTTACTGTTTTTCGATGTTCTTCCACCCTTACTTTGGGGGGGGGGGCGGCATGTTTCACCCTTGTAAACCTTCCTACAACTACATGGGATTGAGTATATGCAGTTCTTGGTGATGTTCTCCTCTACGGGTAGCTTTACTCGGACTAGGTGTCTTTTGAGTGTTGATTCACTTTTGAATACCGTCCTGATGTTGTAGGAACCACATAGAGCTGAATACTCCATTTTAAAATTATATTTAAAAAAAATTGTCCCCATCTCTGTAGTCTATTTGCCGTATACACAGGCAGCATTTTTTTGAACCGAAAATGGTGATTAACGGTTTATGATCCGTCTGTAATGTGAATAATCTACCTTGGAACTTAGTTACTGCGAAAATTATTCCTAAAGCCTCCTTTTCAATTTGGGAGTACTGCTTCTCCACAAGAAGCAGGGTCCTTGATGCATGCGCGATGCGATTATGCATTCCATCCGTCATTACATGAAGAATGCACACTCCTAATATGTATGAACTAGCGTCGCTAGCCACTATTATGTCTAAGTCTGAGTTGTAATGCGTAAAGAATAAATCTGATATCAGCATTTCAATAGTTTTTTCGAATGCCTGTTGGCATTTGGGCGACAACTCCCAAACCTTATCGTTTTTTAATAGTTAATTCAGTGGAGCACGGAGGTTATGCATCTATCTGGGATAAAAGTCTGGTAGTAATTTGCCAGTCTCAGGAAGCTCTGTAACCGGCATGTTATTAATTGTGGTGGCTCATTCTGGGTCCAGTCTTCTGCCATCCTTGTCTATTATATGACCCAGATATTTGACTTTTTTCTAAAAAAAAAAATCAAATTTTTCTTTAACTTTAAATACGTAGTCACAGAATCGCAAAAACACTTTTTTGACATGTTCCTGGTGTTGTTCCATGTCTTTACTGTTGATTAGGATGTCGTCACAGTATGCAATAGCAAAATCAGGTTCCCCCAGCATGGTATCCATCACTTGCTGAAAAATTGCAAGAACAACCTTGACCCCGAAAGTTAGCCTTTCGAACTTGTATAAACCATGATGCGTATTTATACACAACAGTTTAGAACTTTCTTTTTCCATAGGTATTTGGTGTCTTCTAGTGGCTCTCTATCTCGCCACCAGTCTAGACAATCCATCTGCGTGATAGATCTTTTTTGATGCTAAATACTTCATTTTAAAATTATGATTAAAAAAGATTGTCCCCATCTCTGTAGTCTATTCGCCATATACACATGCAGCATTTTTTTTAACCGAAAATGGTGATTAACGGTTTATGATCCGTCTGTAATGTGAATAATCTACCTTGTATATAGCAGTGGAACTTAGTTACTGCGAAAATTATTCATCACAGGATTTTTAACAATTTAAAAGGAACTTCTATTTTCTTGAGTGGTTGTTTATGAACCATCTTACATAAAAGAGTTTAATAATCTTGCAATATAGATAACAGTTGAGAAATCATAAACAAAAAAAATCAACAACAAATAAAATCAACAACAAATAACTTATATGTGAACCTGTATGTATGCGTGTGTTCACTGCACTGGTCGGGCCCACACGTTGTGCCGGTGAAAACGTTGTTATACGATTTCACTCAGTGCTGCAACAAAGAACTCTCATTCCAAGTAAAAACCATGAGTCCAGTTTATTAACAAGTAATAGATTTATTTGTTGGTTATAAATGGTACTCATGTTTTGGGCTTGAATGGCAGACTTGCAAATGAGATTTCTCTATCCCAGCAAAATAAAATATAAGTCCCACACAGTCCTTTTGTTAAGAGACCCAGATGGGCCCATCCTGCCCGGGCAGGCACCCAAGCTTCACTGCTCGCTAGCTTTCCCAGCAAACCCCAACTTCCTGTCATGCCCAAAGGGCCAGGTCTCCTCCTCCCATCTCCTTTCCTCCTGATGGAGTCTTTCTCACTGGTCACCATCCAGACCACCAACGCCTTCGCCACTTTAGATTTCAACTTGAGATAACTGTCAGACAGTGGGTTATCAGGGAGACGATCTGTGGGCATCCCAGCATGAGTCTCTACTTATTTTATTTGAAAGAGAAATAAACTCTTAGGTGTCTCAAACAAAGCCAACGACATTTTCACTTTCTTAGTGCCCTCCTTTTTCTTTTCGCCGAGAATCTGACACTTGCAACGTCTGCCATTCATATGCATCACTAAAAAATGAAGCCTGCTGCACTTTTAAACTTATACGAAATACAGACCTGTATATTTTTAATATGCTTAAACTGTAAATTTTTTTTATTTCAGAATTTGTTTTAGATGTTCGTGTGGATTATCGTCACACTAAAAAGAAAATGCCTGACCACGTGAGGTCAAAAGCTTTTAGATACTGCAACTTATTTTGAAAAAAAAAAATGTTAAGTTTCATAACTCTAAAATATATAGATCGATAGAAAATTAAATTTGAATGTGTTTGGTGAAAGTTATTAGTTATCATTTTTTATTTTCGATTCCTCAGCTGTTAACGATAAGATCTCGTGGCTAAAGAAATAATGTCGGCAGCCATGTTGGATTTTTATTTTATATGTTGGATATTAACGGAATGTTTTTTTTTTAAATAAAAAAACTTTGAAACAGTTTCAGATTGTTAAACGTATACAGGTCGGTAGAAATTTAAATGTTATTGCGTTTGGTAAAACTTATTCGTTGTATTTTTTTTTCATCGATTTCCCAACTGTTAACTATGCTGCAAGATTACCAAGATTCAATGGTTCACATGAAGAAAGTCATGTCACGGCTGCACTAATCAATTGCCTTGTAACAGTTTGTAAACATTTTGTTCAAGATCAAATCTGTTTAATTGTAACTCCAGACTTGATCTGCATCAAGTCAACTGAGTGTCAAGCGACTGCAACTAATGAAAACCAATCTGATTATACAAGCAATTACCCCAACAACAACTTTTAATGAGCTTGTATTAACCTTTGAAAGATTGCAGAATTCACAACATCATATCTCTAATTCAAGCGAGTTTGTAATTATTTTTTATGTACTTTTCGCTCAATCAGACACGGCCTAGAGGCTAAGATCTTAACATCTACTTACATTGTGGGTTATAATCCGTTGACAGCAGAATGAAAACAATAACAAAATATGCGCTTTTTTACTGTCTGCAAATTCCTTTCAGTTTTAATTGCTTTGTTTTTCGGAGGGTTTTTTTTTTATTAGAAATCAATTTCTTTTATCTATTTTAATCATTCACTTAGTTTTTAATTTTACAAGAGAATTTCAAACAACAGAAGAAAAATCATCTTTTTCTTCTTGCAAGATTTTTCTCTTTTGTTATCTGTAAATAGTTTTAAGGAGACGTGAAAAACGCCAGAGTTCTGTAATGCATTCGTTGCTTTTCATTTGTGACGTAGAAGCATTGTCCAAATTGTTCGGAAGAGATGCTGATGATTTAGTAGTTCTCTGTGAAACAATGGAAAGTCTACTTGTCAAGTTAAACACTTTGAGGAATGCTATGGAAAGTAAATGTCTGACAGTGACTGCTACCAAGAACATGATGATCAGCGGTTGTAGTGTTGGAAAGCCCCAGAAAGAGGAAAGTTGGGTGCAACTCACTTTTGTGCTACTTGTTAGTATTGTAAGTGCAGTGGAATTACAAGTAGGTTGAAAGATGATAGCCAGTTTGTGTGCAAGAAGTATAAGATAATGGAGAAAGATGAGAACTCAAATGTGGAGAAAATATATTTGGATGACAAAGCTATTAAGATTGTTCAGAAGTTTTGTTACCTTGGTGATACCATTGGAGCAAAAGGTTGAGCAGGTACTAGTGTGATTGCAAGAGTAAGGAGTGGATGGAATAAGTTTAAGGAACTTCTGCCAGCACCAACTAGCAGAGCATTACCACTGTCGACCAAAGGAAGAGTCTATCAGGCATGTGTAAGCAGTGTGATGTATGGAAGTGAAACTTAGCTGATGATGGTTGAGGACATGTGTTGCATGGAGAAGAATGATGTGAGAATGATACGATCGATGTGTAATATGACTGAGTCTTAAAGACAGGCTTAGATCTGATGACCTCCGAGGAAGATTAAATCTGGACAGTATAAGGAGATGTGTGCAGAACAGGAGACTTTATTTGTATGGTTACATTGAAAGAATGGATGTGAGTTCTTGGATTAGTAGATGTAGCACAGTTGATGCAGCAGAATAAATTCAAAGGAGAAGAACAAAGTAAACATGAGATGAAGTGATAGGGATGGACTTGAGAGAAAGAGAGATAAATAAAGACCTGGCCAGAGATAGGTTAGTTTGGAAGTCAATTTCTAAAAGCCATTCAACACATGCCAGCATGTAAAACTGATCTTAAACCGAATATGATGACGAGAGATCCCAAGAGACGACAGAAGTAAAGAGATTTTGAATAAGAAAGTGCTCCAGCATTTTTCACATTGTTAGACTTTTCTTAGTTCGTTCTTCCTACTTTTCCTTTGAAAAGACTAAATCTTAAAAAGAATTTATGTACTATTAAATAAACCTTTTATTTGGCTTATTCGGACTACTGTTCCCAGCTTGGATGTTATTCTCAATACGTTTTGACCAATGTAACCTCCGACCTTCTTCAGGTGTGTCTTGTTAAACTCAGGAATCTGTACAATCAGTGGTGATTATCATGGCTGACTGCGTCTTGTGTATATGAGTTTCGGATTGACATTGCATTTTCTTTGTTCTATCATGCTTATGTTTGAAAATGTATTTTTATCGCTAAGCGGACAGAGACTGATTAAATGGACAAAATGTTAAGAAAATCTATTCTAAGTTTTTGTTTTTATCATCCAAGAATGAATTTTTTTTTATCATTCTCAAAAAAGTACATAAAAGAGTACATCATAAAAAGTGTAGAAAAAGTACACCAATAAAAAGGGGCATGAAATAAAACATCAGAAAAAGTGCATCGAATAAAAGAATACATCATAAAAAGTATAGAAAAAGTACACCAATGAAAAAGTGCATGAAATAAAACATCAGAAAAAGTGCATCGAATAAAAGAATACATCATAAAAAGTATAGAAAAAGTACACCAATGAAAAAGTGCATGAAATAAAACATCAGAAAAAGTGCATCGAATAAAAGAATACATCATAAAAAGTATAGAAAAAGTACACCAATGAAAAAGTGCATGAAATAAAACATCAGAAAAAGTGCATCGAATAAAAGAATACATCATAAAAAGTATAGAAAAAGTACACCAATGAAAAAGTGCATGAAATAAAACATCAGAAAAAGTGCATCGAATAAAAGAATACATCATAAAAAGTATAGAAAAAGTACACCAATGAAAAAGTGCATGAAATAAAACATCAGAAAAAGTGCATCGAATAAAAGAATACATCATAAAAAGTATAGAAAAAGTACACCAATGAAAAAGTGCATGAAATAAAACATCAGAAAAAGTGCATCGAATAAAAGAATACATCATAAAAAGTATAGAAAAAGTACACCAATGAAAAAGTGCATGAAATAAAACATCAGAAAAAGTGCATCGAATAAAAGAATACATCATAAAAAGTATAGAAAAAGTACACCAATGAAAAAGTGCATGAAATAAAACATCAGAAAAAGTGCATCGAATAAAAGAATACATCATAAAAAGTATAGAAAAAGTACACCAATGAAAAAGTGCATGAAATAAAACATCAGAAAAAGTGCATCGAATAAAAGAATACATCATAAAAAGTATAGAAAAAGTACACCAATAAAAAAGGGCATAAGACATCAGAAAAAGTGTGAAATAAGTATAGATTAAAAGTGCATAAAGTAACAATACATTATAAAAAAAGTATATATAAACATAAAGATACACTAATGAGAAAGTACATCATGTAAAAGAATACCTCATCAAAAAGTACACAAAATAAAAGAATTGTACTCGTGCAGTTTACAAACCGCGTTTCCATTGGCACACTCCGGCAGGTTACGTAAACCACGTGAAGGTGCTGGAACGCTTAGCCGACGGAAATGGAATTTGCAGCAACCGACAATTGAAAAATGTGATGAAAACATTGCAGAGATTTAATCGACAGCTACCTGTGTGAATTTATGTGGAGACAGAAATTCAGAAACAATCTCTTCGTCTCCATATTAGAGCACATTGCTGAAGTGTACCCTGTCGATCAGCTTCCTTCCACGTTCTCTAACCCTTCTTCTTCTACTTTTCCATTATATGTCCACAGAAAATTTTCTAAAAGAAACTACTTAATCCTTACTTTACCTTAAAATAAACAGTACCTAACCCTACCCTAAAATAAACAGTATCTAACCTTGACCTAGTCGGTAGGATAGAAAAAAAATTGTCAAGAAAATTTAAAAAGAAAAACAAAAAACTGTTTGCAAAAAAAAACATTTTAAAAAATGTTTGCTTTCAGTTAACCCTAACCTAGTCGGTAGGGTTTCAAAAGAATTGTCAAGAAAAAAATTTGTTTGGTAAAAAAAAAATCATAAGAACTGTTTGCTATCAGTTGTTGCACCATATTTTCTTCACCAAACAAAAATAAATATTTATTCACGAAACTTACCACATACGATGAGTGTTTTGTTTCATACATTTTGAAAGTTTCTTACAAATTGACATATACTTTTTTAATTCTTAATTGAATTTTTTTTTGTTGAAATTACCATACGATGCCTGTTTCTAGCATTTTAACATTGACTAGCGTTTTTGACACAAAAAAAAGTTTGCGTTCGGCACCTTCCGGCTGTTCACTTAGTTGCCAGAATGTGCCGATGAAAACGCGATTCGTAAACTGCAGAAGTATCAAAAGAATACATCGTGAAAAAGTGCATAAAATAAAAGAATGCAATAAAAAGTACATCAAATAAGAGTACAGAAAAAGTACAACCCCAAAAAGCACATTAAATAAAACAAAATTAATTAAATAAATTTCCCACACTGCTTTTAATTTATGTTTTTATTTTCCTTACAATATTATCAACCGGTTTGTTCAGCAAAACAAACTTAAGACATACAAACTTTATTCTGGTTAAATCACGTCAAGTTTGCCCTTCACCTTGCAAGGGGAACGGGGGACTAATTTGGCACATTGCTCTAATTTTGCCGCATTACTAATGGGCGATTGTGGCAACTTGCCTACGCTCGGACAGGCAAGCCACTTCGGAAAAGATGTTTCTCAAATTTATCATGAATACAAAATCAAAATCAACAGTATCCTGTATCTCTACAAAGCCACCATCCGCCCATGCATGGAGTATTGTTGCCATATCTGGGCTGGTGCATCTCCCTCCTAGACAAAGTCCAAAAAAGAGTCGCAAACCTAATAGGTCCCTCACTGTTAACCAAGCTCCAGCCCCTATCCCATCGCCACAATGTTGCATCCTTGTGCTTGTTTTACAAATACTTCAATGGATTGTGCTCCGATGAACTGACTACTCTGGTGCCCCCTCAACGTAAATTCACTAGACCATTTTTGCCGAAATATCTTCTGGTCTATCCGTAAAAGAAAGCTTCTTGAAAAATAAAAGTCTGATGCTCCAATAACTGCCAACTGCCAACTTCACCTCTTTTTCTCTGTACTTCACTCTGCTCACTGAGCAACACCCCTCTTCAATCTAAAGAGTACAGTTTTTATACTGATCAATTCACTCCCTATGCAAATTGACTACCAACCAGTACCATCTAGCGGTTATAGACTCCAAACAGCCAATTTGCAAAGGGAGCATAACTCAATTGGCGACTAAACCACAGCCTGTAAGCTGGCATGTGTTTTATGTTACGATCCACCAGAAGGTGACCAAATGTAGGGTCCACCAGTCACACGTTTTGGGTCATTTCTATACAAAGAAATTGATGTTTTTTTCAAAGTTTTGGATATTATGCGTGTTAAAGGTGTAGGATTCAGAAAATGTTTACTTTATGGATATCTGTTGAGTATCTTGGCATATATTGACTTAATTCGGAAGTCGAGTCACTGAAGAAATTGTTGCCGCCATGTTGAATGAGGAAATACTGCAAGGAACTATGTTTGTTAATTGCATTCTCTAAACACCGGAATGACTATAAATGTATATGTAATAGGTAGAAATAATGTACCCCGATATTCTAGAAAATCAGTGGAATTAGTGAGAGCGTCCATTAAATGTGTGCGTAATGTTTTGTATTATAGTAATTAATAGCAGACAAATAGTAAATATCAATGGACACTTTTTTGAAAAGTAGACGTTTATTAGTTCCCATTGTCGATGGGGGAGTGTCAGTACTAAAGTGTTAGGGGGAAAAGTTTTTGCTACCACCTATATGGAGTATGTTTTGAAGAGAATCGAAGATGGTGGGCCAAAAGTTATTTTAGTGTTAGCTGGAGAAAAATAATAACAAATTTAATAAAGCACGCTCGAGTGAATAAGCGTAATATAATGGTGAGTTTAGTAGGCTGTGATGCATGTGGTTATTTTCCTATTCTTCAAGAAGGTACAGGGAAAAATCGTCTTAACTTAATATATTAGATAAACGATTCTTTTTAACTGTTCATCTGTGTTTGTCCTCTTTTCTTTGCCATTGCCGTAATTTGCCTGTGTCCAATTTCTTAGTTGTAAGACCGATCACCCCAAAGTAGTAGCGCTGCCCAAGTGTCGCGCCAGGCGCTATTCAAGCATCTGGACAAAAACTTCCTAGACCCTGCAATACTATTATTAGTCATGTAAAACCTAAATACTGTTATTATATCAGTGTTATGTTCGTTACTTCCTATTTGTTTCAGAAATGATTCAATGTCAACATTCTTGCCAGACATGTTAGAATAAAGTTTTTCCAACAAATACCAAAAATAAGACTTTTCTTCAGCTACTGTGAACTAGGCGCCATATTTATAGGGGGGATCCTAAGAGAGGATTTGTGCAGCAAGATATTTGTTCACATTACATTTAAATTTCTGAATGTTGGTTGAGTTGAGGGAGCAGGGAGGGAATTCAAAAGGCAAGCGTTTCAAGGAAAGAAGCTATTAGAGTAGATAGTTTTTCGGCATCTGGGGACTTCTACAGTGAAGGGGTGGAACTTTGCTGCTTGTCGGGTTTATTGGGGTATTTACATTGAGGAAATTCAAGTGCAGTAAGTTTGTCAGAAGTACTTATAAAACAAGCACAGAGATGCAACATTGTGGTGATGGGACAGAGGCTAGAGCTTGGTAGACAATGTGGGGCCTCATAGATTAGAGACTCTTTTTTGCAGCCTGTCCAAGACAGATAGAGAGAGAGAGGGAGAGAGAGAGAGACTAGCAGATGGTGCACCAGCCCAGATATGGCAACAATACTCTATGCATGGGTGAATCATGACTTTATAGAGATATGATTGCAACCACAATTAATGAAGTCATGTTTTCCTCCAATTCGGTGAGCAAGAAATGATCTGACACTGTAGCACAGGCTGCATAGTTTTCAACATTTGTAGACATTTTCTCTGAGAAATTCTCTTTTAGTTTGATCCTCGTTCATGTAAATAGATGTTTTCGTTTCATCTCGAATTTCATCGCACTTTGCGTTGCTTTTGATTTCTTTATGCATAAAGGTGTTGCATCATCCCCAACTCCAGGGGGAGTACCGACACTCTGCATTGTGACAATCAGTACAGTTCGGTATAAGATAAAAATCATACCTGGTGGTCTTCTTCTTTCGTTTGCTTCACAGCATCTCACTGTTAAACCACCAGCTCGGTTGAGAAAAGCCATGTTAATGTTTTGTTGTCTAGCGCAGCTATGCTGGCTTCACCGTTGGGTGGTCGATATTTAAGGCATAACTCGATGATGTGGTCTACTGTCTGTTCAGACTGACCACAGTCGCAGACAGCCGAGTCCCTGAGTCCCCATCCTTTCATGGTCGTGGCGAAATGGCCGACACCTGTCCTGAGACGGTTGAGAATTGTCCACTGCCGGTGAAGGAGGTCCATGCCTGGTAGGTTATCCGGGTCCTCCACTAATCTGTGCAACCTTGATTTATCTGCTGCCTACCATTCCTCCGTCCAGCAACGTTTCAGCCAGATTCGTTTTGTGACGTCACCAGGTGTTGAAAGCAGGAGCTGGTGGGCATGCTCCGAGAATTGTGACTTAAGGCGAGCTTGTGGAGAAGGGGGTCCTCATCGATAGTGGCCTTTCTTGACAGTGCAAGGACAGCCGCCTCACGGCACAGGGTTGGTTGTGCGATGCCAGCGAGAATCGGTAGTTGGTTGATTGGTGTGGCGCGCATGCAGCCAGAGACTGTGCGTAAGGCGGTGTTGAGCGTTACGTCCAGCTTCTTGGTGTGGGAGCTCCTGCACCAGACTGGAGAGCAGTACACAGCGGCGGCGAAGACCAATGCCTGGGTAGA
The DNA here is from genome assembly GCA_963556195.1 of Sepiola atlantica. Taxonomy (NCBI): domain Eukaryota; kingdom Metazoa; phylum Mollusca; class Cephalopoda; order Sepiida; family Sepiolidae; genus Sepiola; species Sepiola atlantica. The sequence goes on from OY744515.1 coordinate 81,453,700, forward strand.
TATGTGCAGTGTCTTGGTTGAGGCACCCCAGGTGGTACCAGCTAGGCGGCGTATTAGAGCGACACGGGCCGATGTCTTGGAAGACAGGTTTTCCAGATGTTGCCGGAACGTCAGCGTGCGATCAAGCTTGACTCCGAGGTACGTCGTAGCAGCCTGGAACTGGAGTCTTTTGTTGTCAACTATGATGTTAAGTTCGTGGTTTGACTCTTGGTTGTTTAGATGGTATGTGGTGGATGTGGTCTTGGCCATAGAGAGCTTAAGGCGCCAGTTTGTCAGGTAGCTTTACAGGGTGTTCATATCAGTCGTAAGCCCCAGTTCGATCGTCTCCCAGTTCTTGTTAGATAGAAGGATTGCTAGGTCGTCAGCGTATCCATATTTCTTGGACAGCGTGTCTGGGAGGTCATAGATGTAAATGTTAAACAGCATTGGGACAAGTACAGAGCCTTGTGTGACACCATTTCTGAACCGTCGGATCCTGCTGTGTTGGCCGTTGCTGGTGTGAAGGGTGAAGCTGCGGTTGGTCAGTATTTCCATGATGAAGTCCACCATGTGTCGGTCCGGGATTGTCTGTAGGAGCTTTAGGTGGAGTCCACGGAGCCAGACAGTATCATACGCTGCTGTGAGATCGAGGAGAACGACGCCTGTCTTATCACTTCGTAGGAAAGAATCCTCGATATCTTGGGTGAGGAGGGTTAACTGGTCCACGGTGGACCTTCCATGGCGGAAGCCAGCTTGCTCTTTTGGCAGTATTGGGGCGATCACTGGATCGAGGCGCGCATGGAGGAGACGCTCCATGATCTTGTATGGCACGCAGAGGAGGGTGATGGGGCGATATCCCTTTGGGTCATCCAGTGGCTTGTTGGACTTCGGGAGAGTGATGACCTTGGCTCGTCACCATATCTTCGGGAGCTTGGACGTGCGGAAGCAGAGGGAGCAAAAAGATCGAAGCCACTCTGTGGCCTTGCTACCCTGGTGAAGGATGAACTCAGGATGGATGTTGTCGGTCCCAGCTGCTTTGTGTGGCTTCAGGTGTTTGATAGCCGATTTGATCTTGTCTCCAAAGAGGTTGGCATCAGCACTGTGAGCCCTGCGTAGGTCGTTCACTTCGCTGATAGTCTTCCTGGTGAACTTCTTGTCAGGATTGGGGAACCTCCCGTTGGTGATCAGCTGGGCTGCAATGGCGTCGGCAGTGATGGGGCACGGTTTTGGTTTTGTTGCCTAGCCTGTCAGCTTGTTGATGGTCTGCCATGCTTGACGGCTGGAGTGGGTGAAGTCGATTGATTCGATGGTCTCGGTCCACCTCTCTCTCCGTTTGTTGTTGTGGCGGGTCATGAGGTCTGTGGCAGCTCTGGCCCTCTCGGCCTTGGTGTTGGCTTCGTTATGGGCGTGCAGAAGTTTCTCGCACTCTTCATCCCAGCAGGGTACATAGTTCTTTCGGACTCGCCGTGGGACGTGTTTCCTGGTGGCGGCTGTCAGCATCGTGCAATATGCCTTGTAGGCCTCGTCTATATTGGACGTGGTAGGCACTGTCAATAATTCAACAGCAGTGTTGGTGCTGCACGTGAATTCGGACCAGCTAGCCTTGCGGAAGTTCCACCTTTGGACTGGTTTTCCATCCATCGGCTGGATGAGCGATAGTATTGTGATAAGTGACAGACGATGTTGTGAACGGGGGATCGGTCCAAGACGCGTCGTACAGGGAGTAGCTCTTGCCCGATGACTTTGGCAAAGGCCAGGTCTGGGTTGGTCTCGGTATTCCAGCGCCTGAAAGCAAATGAGTGGAGCTCCTTCGAGTCGAACAGAAGCACGGCATCTACTGTGGATGCCCAGTCTGCCAGGTACATGCCATCTGGGTTGGTGATCTTATAGCCCCAGTCAGTGTTCCAACAATTGATGTCACCTGCATACACAGCAGGGGCTGGGGCATCTGGCAGCGAGCCTGGTTGTAGTCTGCTTGGTGGTGGCTTGTAGACATTTACGATAGTCGTCTCCTGCACTTTAGTAGCGGTCCACTCAACCTCGGCATTGGGGGCGCACTGACCAGCTGGTGACCAGGGTATGTCGTCTCTGATGAAGGTTGCCAGGCCGTGATTTCTGCTCTTGGTGTGGCCGGCTAGTGTGTACCCATGGAGCTTCAGGATGGTGTCATTTTCCTTGTGAGTCTTCTGCAGGAGCACGACGGTTGCCTTGTTGTTTGTGGCAAGCTTCTCTAGGATGTCAAGCTTGGCGGTGGTGAGGCCTTCGACGTTGAGCTGTATGATGGCGAGGTTTTTGGCGGATAGGTCCGCCTGTCTAAAAATGGGTGCGTGTTGCCTCGGACGTTGGGGTCGCTGAGAGCAGTGTACAGTAATTGGTTTCTCCGTTGTTAGTGGGCGTAGAGGTCATTGAGAGCAGTGTAAAGGATGCTGGGGTCGCTGGAAGCGGTCTAAAGTCATTAGTTTCGCTGTTGTGAGCAGGTACTTATGGAGGAGGCCACGAAATAGCTGACTTTATCTCCTCCAATCATACTTGGTGTCTTTAAAATTAAATTGCTTGAACTCGAATTTGAAGTCCTCAGTCCAGGAGGACCGCTGTGGGCGAATGTTTTAATCATACCAAACGTTCGCCCACAGCGGTCCTCCTGGACTGAGGACTTCAAATTCGAGTTCAAGCAATACAAATGAAAACAATTAATTTGGAAGAAGATTGATTTTTATTCTGGCTGTTAGTGTTCTGACCTATGTCATAACAGATGATAAGACGGAACGAGTGCAGAAATGAGATCCTAGCTATTGCTTTAAGTCATTATTGTCAAGTTGCTCTTGTTGGCTTCCAATGCTCAACTGCATACGTTTGTGAACTTGTTCCTCTCTCATCTGATGTCATTTCCTCTCTCGTCTGATGTCATTTCCTCTCTCGTCTGATGTCATTTCCTCTAGCTATTGTTTTCATAGAAGAATGATGGCCTCAAAGGGTAAGAAAGATGATCGGTTTCTGTTCAGGGTTTTTGGTATTGCTGGCGGCAAGGAAAAAAAAATAGCGGTTTGGAGAAATGGGGCCCCACGACTCCTTGCTTTGAGTCTTTATAAATTCTTACGTTATCTTAGTTAACTCTGCTTCTCTCGTTGCCTTCTAATGAGCGACTGCCTTTAAATGTTTCTTTCATTTTTCCTCTGACATCAATTCTTTTAAGCTGTTCTTCCCATGGAAAACGATGACCCTAAAAGTCAGCCACCCGACCCCGCTAACCCTTATATCCTGCTTACATTTGTCTGTGAACCTAAATCTCCAAATGATTACTAGCTGACGTACCTTCAATATTTAACAAAGGTTCCAACCACTGGCGGGCAGAGAGGTGGGAGGGGTGGGTGATCAGTGAATCCGGACATACCATTTTTTTTGGGGGGGGGGGTGAACCTGGGCATTCCCAAAAAAAATTTTATGGGAGGGCATCAAATTATACACAAACTATCTCCCTTTCTCATAATATTTCGCAGTACTAGGACTTATACTTGAGTCTTTGGGGCATACAATCAAGGAGTTGGCCCCAGGCATCATTGATGCATCACCAGACCTCTGCACGCCACTGGTTCCAACCTAGACGTAAACGTTTCCATCTTGGGTAAAGTGTATCCATTTCTCCCCACCATCTCCTCCATTTAAATCTACAAGTAAGTAAAATTTGAAAATAAACTCTCCAGAGAAATTAAATGAACAAGAAATGAGTTTCCATTTCTTCTTTTTGGAATGCAAAGCTTTTGTTTGAGCTTTTTATTTTTGTCAGTTTGTTCAGAAGGTGAATTTTGCTTTAAAATAATAAAATTGTACATTTAAATGAGGAATGGTCGGTTATAATAAACGAAGTTGAGGTGATTGGGTATCCATATGTTTTAATTGAGATCGATGGTCCTTCTGACTCAATGTTCGTTACAGATAGAAACTCCCTCCGATTCACAGAAGAAAGAGTAGACAACGGCATTGTTGTTGAACAGAAAATACCTTTTATTTCGGCAGGACTGGAACAGGATTAAAAAAACAAAAACAGACAATAGCAATCTTTACAAAAAGGGAGGGCGCCATGCATCCTGGTAGACTTCATTCTGTGCCGGTGGGCTGGACGGGGCCAGCCGTAGCATGTCTGATTACTTGTGCGGTCTGACTTCAATTGTTTGAAAGTGGAAAAAAACACTTGCGTGGGTGTGCTTCTAAAGAACTATTCCAACAAATTGTATCCGTTCTTATTGGTCGATGGGCCAATTACTCAGCACTAAACTTTGTCTATTTCCATCAAGAGAAAATAGTGCATCTAAACATGTGACTTTGTCTATTTCCACAAGAGAAAATAGTGCATCTAAACATGTGACTTTGTCTATTTCCATCAAGAGAAAATAGTGCATCTAAACATGTGACTTTGTCTATTTCCATCAAGAGAAAATAGTGCATCTAAACATGTGACTTTGTCTATTTCCATCAAGAGAAAATAGTGCATCTAAACATGTGACTTTGTCTATTTCCATCAAGAGAAAATAGTGCATCTAAACATGTGACTTTGTCTATTTCCATCAAGAGAAAATAGTGCATCTAAACATGTGACTTTGTCTATTTCCATCAAGAGAAAATAGTGCATCTAAACATGTGACTTTGTCTATTTCCATCAAGAGAAAATAGTGCATCTAAACATGTGACTTTGTCTATTTCCATCAAGAGAAAATAGTGCATCTAAAATGTGACTTTGTCTATTTCCATCAAGAGAAAATAGTGCATCTAAACATGTGACTTTGTCTATTTCCATCAAGAGAAAATAGTGCATCTAAACATGTGACTTTGTCTTTTTCCATCAAGAGAAAATAGTGCATCTAAACATGTGACTTTGTCTTTTTCCATCAAGAGAAAATAGTGCATCTAAACATGTGACTGCTGCAGTTTCATTGCAGCTCTTTATTTTGGTCAGTCTTGCAGAAAATTAATTTTGCTTTAAAAAAAGTTGTACGTTTAAATGAGGAATGACAAACTAAAAAAACAAACCTTAGTTCTGTTGCGGAACTATCCAAATTATTAGTTGAAAATATGAAACCACAGGTAAACTCTCAAATCAACGACTTTGAAAATAAAAAAGTCAACCCACATGATCACTTTCTATCACCACAGTCGATTACGGAAGAGAAATTAGCTGTATCCGAACCACTTCTGAGGATATTATGTTTTGGAATTTTTTAGATGAAGATTGATAATTTGTATTATTTGGACTACTGTTCTCATCTTGGAGATAGCTTGCACTCATTCCGTCAGTCATGACCGGGTAGAAGTATTAAATAATTTGTAATTGTATTCTACTGAGGATTGAACCGTGGCGCAACATATAAAAGTGCTATGTAATAATCAGTTCTAAGTAACAGTCTTCTGGAGGTTGAAGATTCAATCTTCAGTTCAGGCAATACTAACAATACAATTAGGAATTACTTAAATTTTAACTGGGTCATGACTGATGGAACGAGAACAAGTTACTATTCCAGTGGATTAAATAAAGGTTTCTGTTCAAAATTCTATACAGATTCTCGATTTTGATATAAAGATTCAAGGGGTCAACAAGATTCACTTTGCTGTGAATGTTTTACATTAGGGGGGGTTGGAGAGTAGTCGAGCACCTGCCATGAAAATAATGATAGAGTAGAGAAAGACTAGCAACATCTCTTCTGTGAGAAAGGGGTTGTAGAGAAGAAAAGAGACCCCCCCCCTAGATTGCAAAGTCGATTTTCTACTCAGCCCTCTTTCTTGCTTTGACTATCAGCTACACCTCTCTAGATATGGCAGCAATAATCCATCTAATGACGTATCTGACTCTCATACAGGTTGAGGTACTTTCTGGATCGGTAGAATGATCCAACCATTTTTCTAGCAACCGTAGCAACAGATTTGCTTCAATTTTGATTACAATTTATTAATTAGCAGTATTCACCCGACGTTGCCCATGAGAAGATAGATATATTGCTGGTTGGAAAGCATTTAGAAAAAGAATAATTTCAAATATAGTTATGTTTGCAATTTTAACCTTTAAAGAAAATTTTCTAAATAATATTTGTAATATGAGGTCAAGTAATAAAAAAAACTTAGAGCTGTGTCACTAAAAAACTGTTTCTTACAGACAGTTATAATCGGCAAATGGATTTATCAAAACGAATTCGAATTATCTGTTTAAAAATAAAGCAAATTATTTTAAACCTTAAAAATACCAATAAAATAATTATTAAATCTTTAAACCTTTTTTTTAAATACATTCTTCATTGAGATATTCTTTGTTTGATGTTGGTTTTGTTTTATGAAACGAAGAAAATCTATTTTTAGAAAATTGATTTCATTTTTTTATGTTCTAATATATTTCAGTTATTTTATCGACCTAACCAATAATTGCCCTAGTGACCTCTGATGGAATTGAAGGAAAATTTCAGTAGTGTCTTCAGATTTCTTGAAAAATTTAACCCTTATTGAAACTTATTTGAATGTTCTAAATGTTAACATCGATTTCTATACAAACATTGACTTTTATATTGTATATATATATATAAAGAAAACACACACACATATATATATATATATATATATATATATATATATATATATATATATATATATATATATATAAAGAGGTGTACTAAATTTTTAAATCTTGGCCATTGCCAACTTATCTATCCCAGCGACTTCCTCTGATGATAAGATTTTGATCTTTGAAAAGCCTGGCTTAAGGAAAATTTAACTTGAATAAATTGCCTTTTTGCGGATTATACCCTGCTTTGAACTTTTGAATTGAATTTTGATTTGGCTTTTGCTTTCTCTAATTCCTTTCCATTCTCCTTCATATATATATATATATATATATATATATATATATATATATATATATATATATATATATATATATATATAATGTGTGTCATCCACAAGCCGCCTGTTTCGTCGTATCACGGCTCTTGTGTGGTTAGATTTCTATAACATAAACAAACATTCACTTATATACTGGGAAATATATGCTCCCTCCAGCTGCATATTTTTGCTAGCCGAGGAGGATAATATCATGGTGAACGAACATATACTACACTGGCCCTCAAAGGAGGAGGTAATGACTGAGAGGATGGTATCATGACAGTTAACTCCTCCTTTTTGTGGGTGAGGTAACACCTGGGAGGATGATATCATGACATAGAACAGATAGTACATTACAACCTCCTCAAACGGAGAAGATACTCATGGAAGGATGGTATTATGAAGAACGAACAAATACTACACTGCCTCACACACAAAAAGGAGAAGGTAGTCCTTGGGAAGATGGTTTTATGACAACAGAACAGCTTAAAGGAGGGTGTAATATGTGGGAGGATTACCCTTAAAAAGGAAGAGGTAATTCCTGGGAGGACAGTCTTATGACAACAGAACCGATACTACACTATGCACCCCATTAAAAGATAATACAATAATAGATTAAATCATTTTTTTTATTCTTTTAAAAATGCCTAGCCATAAAAACATTATTTTTATGGTTCCTTGACCTTTTGGCAAAAATCAAAATGTAGTATCTGTTCTCAGCATCCCAGCGACCTCAGACGTTTTACTATCAACGATAATATTGCGTATATATAAGAAAATATGACAATGCAAAATTACAACTGTATATTACAAAATATTCATTTATTAGAAGCTGTTTATAAAATAAATATGCATATTAAGAAGACCTAAATGCGTTTATAGTTATTTGCAGTTTACTATATATACGATATTTCAAAATCTTAAATTAAATAAGCATAACCTTAGTTATCCTAACCATATTAAAGTTAGGATAAAAACTTTTGCATTTATTCATTTAGATATAGAATATAAACCATATTTTTGTTGGTCTTGGGCATAACACTAAACTCCCTCGGACATCGTTAAGCAAAGTATTCAGCCCACCATCACCCACACACCGAAAATCCGTTTATTCCAGCACTTTCTATACTTTTAATTTTTTCCTACCCTACTTTCCAACCCTATCACCTACTCAAACTCTGTCTACCTCAACCCAGTCCTGTGAATTATCTTGAACTACATCAGGTGGTGAGGCTCCAATTTGGGCTTGTGGAGTGATCCTTTACTTTCCATTACTCCTAGATCCACTCTCATCTGAAGTGGTAGTACCTGTCAGGGTTCCTTCTCCAGATTAAATAGAATTTATCGTTTGCAGAATATTTACTTACAAAATATATGCCTAGAAAACAAATCAATCTATAAATATTGGAAAATATTAATAACGTGAAATATAAAAAAAAACTTTGGTACGTCTGCAGTTTACGGACCGTGCTGAAATAATAGCATTATTATTTAGAAACCTATTCTTAAGATGGGGAGGGGGGGGAGTTGTTAACTATTCTGTACTTTCACCTAACAATTTAATAAACAAAAAATACTGTAAAAATAGAATTATTATTTAGAAACCTATTAACATGGGGAGGGGGGTGTTAACTATTCTGTACTTTCACCTAACAATTATAATTAACAAAATACCGTAAAAATTGAATTTTGCGCTTGAAAATCCTATCTAATAAAATAGCATTGTTCGTAAACTGCAGAAGTACCAAAACTTTTAGCAAAATGACTGAATTTTTCATTAAATGACCTTAAAAGGGTTGATATGCCATAAAATATTTTTTTTACTATATTTTGGACAATTCTCTTGTCACTAAACAGGATAATCATGTTGATACACCACCGAAATTAAGCGACATTCAGCCTGGTCAGTACTAAATGGGTAATCGTTTAGTAATACCAGGTGTTGTATGTGGGAGGGCTCTCTGCTTATCCTGGTATTGTTTCCAGTCATCCTGGACTCAAGCAATGCCTGTTCAGGAGAGGTGTGGTTGGATGTTGCACAACCCTTGCTTCAAATTAGACTCAAGTAGCATGTTGCTTAATGTTGAAACTCAGACAAACTGTCTTATCAGGGATTCCCAAACTTATTTTGCTTGTGGACTCCCTGAGAGCTATTTTGTTATCTGTGTACTCCATGTATGCATATATAATATTTGAAAATTATATTTGTTTCTAGGTTAATAAAAACTATTAATAAATCAATTTCGTTGCATTCATAACATAAAATCCAAATACAAATCTTGAAAATTTCAATAAACACATGTACATCTCATAATAACCAAAACAAAATAAATAGAAACTCTTTTTTGTGAGCTCCTTAAAGCTTCTGTGAACCATCGGGGGTCTATGTGGACCCCGGTTGGGAATCTCTGGTCTAAATTTTAGCGATGCTCATTAGCATAAAAAGTTTTTTTTTTTTTTTTTTTTTTTTTTTTTTTTTTTAAATTTTTCCATTTCAACTCTTTTCGAGTTTGTGCATCTGCCTTATAGGTTTTCCTTGCTAAACATGGAAAGTTCAGACTGACATCCACCGGCGTCTTTTAATCAATGAATCGGGAATGCCCATTCTATATAGATTCCCTCCTCGCCTGCTGTAACCAGGCACACACAAACACACTGTCAATCCACCTTAGTATGGTGTGTGGCATCCTCGTTTTAGAGAGACATCACATGTTGAACAGCCGGCTTAGTAACAAGAGCCTGAAACATCTTGATTGTGTAGGTGGGACCGTTTGTAGTTTCTTATTCATTCAAAAAACAAAACAAAACAAAAAAAACGACTGACTTGATGAGGTAAGATTTTTTCCACTTCCGATAATTTTAGACTCTTCGCACTTTTCTTATTTTTTTCCATTCAGTTTCAACTAAAGGTGAACACTTGTTGTCACTTGACCTCTCTTTTCTTATTTCGTATGAAATATTTATTTAACAATTGATTGGCTTAAAAGATAAAAGTTGAGTCAACCTTTGCTTATAAAGTAATTTATTTTTTTTTTTATTCACTCCTAACATGGCATATTGCCACTGAGACCTAAGGGGCTACTGTAATTAGGGTCCAGATTTATAGGGGGCATACTAAGTGGGGAGTTGTGCAGCAAGATGTTTGTTTACATTACATTTATATTTCTGCATGTTGGTACACTCGGGGAAACATGGAGTAGGGAGGGAATTCCATAGGACCTGTTCTTATTTACTAGCCTTCCCACGAGGCCAGAGTTAGACACAAGGTCGGTTTTGAATGTGTGGAAAATCCAGCTCCCAAAAACGGGCACTCTGGATTAGGACAAAAATTAAAATAGCCCCAGTCTAGAAGGATTTCTCCTTCACTGACCGAGGACATAAAAGATGAAAAAAGTAAAAGTGAAAAAAAATGAAGATAAAAAGATTTTTGGTATTTTGGCTTAGATCAAAATGTAGTATCTGTTCTGATACTACACTTCATCTGTGTCTTCGGTCTGTGAAGTTGTGATCCTTCTAGACTGAAGTCATTTTTATTTTTGTCCTAATCCAGAGTGCTCCTTTTTGGAGGAGCTAGATTTTCCTCAGATTAAAAACAGATCGTGTGTCTACCTCTACTCTCGTGGGGAGGCAAGTAAATGGGGACTCCCTGGCAATATATTCAGAACAAGTTGTCATGTTAGATCAGGAACAGCATAGGACATTTTAGTATGAAATTGGATGGATCCAGAAATAATGGTCAAACAGGAATTAAGAGGGTATTTTTGGGTGCTATCAGGTGAAACATTTCACAGACTTTTATCAGTATATATCATTTTCATAGTGTAAATATTCTGTACAATTTAAGGTTTGAATTTGCGAAGATAATTAAAAAGGGAGATTGTTAAGATACTACATTTCATCTTTCAAAATCATATTTAAAAAAAAAAAAAATAATAATAATTTGGAGAAAAAACAAACTATGCCATTTGTTTTTTTCACCCAATTATTTTTTTTGTTTTATAAATAAAATTTTGAAAGTTAAATTTAATCATTTCGGTTTGGTTAACGAAAATTGAACCAAATTTCTATTTAGATTATTCGGACTACTGTTCTCATCTTGGTTGTTATTTTCACAACATTTAAGACGATGTAACCCCAACATTCTTCATGTCCGTCTTGTCGAATCTGTACGGAATTTCGAATGGAAACCTTTATTAATAGGTAGATTGTTCTCGTTCTGTCAGCTATAACTGGGTAAAAGTGTTAAGTAATTCCAAAACATAATTGAACCAAATTGTTATAAAACTAATTTGTTTATGGTAATGTTTTGATCTCTATAAAATTATTCGATGTAAAAACCTTCTAAAGCTTTCAATCTTTTAATACATGAAGATCTGCTAAGAATTTTTGAAGCCAGTTTAAATGACTTTCTATTTGACAGTTTAAATGCTTCCAATTTCCTTTCAGATTTCGAAATAATTCTTTTTTTTTTCAACTATTAACAAATATTAAAATGACTGATTTGTTTATGAAGAAAGCGAAATGCATTGTGGTGGATTTAATTTTGAAATTACATTTTTTAATAGGATTTTTTATTAAATTCGTTTTATTTTATGCTATGGCATTTTTGATTTCAATAAATACTCGATTAATAGTAAATTAAAAAAGTAATATGGTGTAATTCACGTAGAGGCGAGAAACACAGACACATTGGAGTTTGTCGCACAAATTGTATTAATATAGAGATTAGCAGATTTTGGAAGACCTATTTTCTTCAATTTGTTTTCTACTTAAAAAAAAAAAATCGTTTGAGTTATTTTTGTTGATTCCTTTGTGTGTGGGAAAAAAGTGAGGCTGGTTCAAAAAGTGACAAGCTTTGGAATTTAATGTGCAAGAATCAAGGGAATATAAACGGTGTTACCACCCTTGGTTGGCGGTTGATGAGGGACAGGGTATGGCACGTGTTATCACATGTTGAATAGTTTGTATTAGTTGCTATAACTATCGGGGAAAGTGCTCAATATAATTTTTTTGTTCACTTCAAACATAGCATATTGCTACGGGAGTGTAAGGGGCTACTGTGGTAGGGGCCAGATATATATGTGGCAACCTGAGTGGGGAGCTGGGCAGCAAGATGTTTGTTCACATTACATTAAAATTTCTGCCTGTTGTTACTTTCGGAAAAAACAGCAGAAAGAGAATTTCAAAGGCAAGCGGCCTGAAGAAAGAAGCTATGAAATTAGAAAATCTTCTGGGTGAAGAGGTGTGATTTTGCTACTAGTCGAGTGAGTCAGTAGTTGGGGAATTTTCGTTGAGGGGGCACAAGTGCAGTAAATTCGTCAGAGCACATTTCGTGGAGGTACTTGTAAGACACACACAAGGATGTAACACTGTGGCGATGCAACAGGGGCTGGATCTTGGCAGACAGTGCGGGACCTACTATACGTCCATAAAATACGTCATAAACTCCTACAAGTTTTTGGAAGATAGACCCCCATGATCAGATATACTCTGAAACTACATTAACCAGACTACATAGATAAGTATACAATATGGTACAATAATATCGTGGGGTCTACGTTAATGCTGTCCATCGAATACAGCTGTAATATACAACAGAAGAAGGATACAACTGTGGAATTTCCACGGGTCTCAGTAGTATTATATAATTGTTTCTATGGAATCCAATAATAGAACGTTTTATTTTTGTATTTAACTTCTACAAGAAATCCGACTATTTTCATCCAATATTAGCATCCGAATGTCTTGTATCCTAACATTTGATGACTAGTCTGCTGCAGTTTTTACAGCAATGCAACATTTGCACACTTGTCGGAGCAGACAAGAGTAACTCTGAGTTTAATAATAAAACCAACTTCGCTCTCTTGTAAGCCAAAAGATATTGATGCTATTCTCATTGATTTTTTGATTTTTTTGTTTTTTGTTATATATTTTTTCTAAATTGTGATGCGACACCAAGTTTTGTTATGACTAGAACTTGTAGATCTTTATATCAACTTTTGAAATTTGTATTATTCGGATTAGTCCGACTATTTCTTGGATGTTACTCTCACAATGTTTCGGCCATCTTCAGGTGCGTGCGTCTTGTCGAACTTGGGAATGTGTATGGAATTACAAACTGAACATTTTATTTAATCCACGCCAGTAGATTGTTCTCGTTCCGTCAGCCATGATCGGATAGAAGTTTTAAGTAATTTTTAATTGTATTCTTAGTATCGCCTCTACTGAAGATTGAACCATCAGTCTTCAGACGACTTTCACTTAAAACTGATTATTACTTAGTACTTTACATGGACGGCGGCACCGGGGGGGGGGGGGGCTGAAGCCCCCCCCCCACACTTTTTGACTTGGCCCCCCCATTTACGGTCATCAATAATGAAGTTATATATGCATGTGTTTAACCGGCCCCCCCCCCCACTTTTTAGGAGAGCCCCCCCCACTTTTATAACTGTGGCGCCGGTCCTGCTTTATGCGTTACGCCACAGGTCCATGTTCGACAAGATGCACCTGAAAAATGAGAACAGTAATCAGAATAATACAAATTATCAATCCTCATCTAAAAAAATTCAATTCTTCTGTTTGCGTGTATCCGGAATTGTGTACTGCAAGGATTTGATTAAAAGTATTGAACCATTATTATTATTTACTCATTAGGAGTTCGCACATGAGTCATTACCTTTGATCGCTGACTGGCAACAACAGGTGGTATTCTCTGGAATCTGAGGGACAGAAGGTCTCTTCGGTTCTCTATTAATTTTGATAACCATTGCAAATTAATTTGTGCTCTCACAGCAGCTCTTTATCACTTATATCAGCCATTGGCTTTCTTTGGAATTTCCAGTGGAGATGTAGATATTTCTCTTCTCTTCTTCTTAGTCTTTCCATCCTCCTTGACCCTTCATGACTATTTTCTGGATTGCCAACTGATTTTGGTGCCACTATTTTTTTTTGGGGGGGGGGGGTGTAAATTATGGGGGTCTTCTAAGATATCTATCCTGGCAGTTCCAGTCCACTTGGATTCGTGTAATGTTCTTTCTATATGTTTTTCTATTTATACTTACCTGTGATTGGTCGGTGTTATCTGGTTATGTGGATTGGCTTCCGCACTTGATGGTTTTCCTTAATATTTCAGCAGTTTTCACTATTGCAATGTTTTGTATGGTATCTTTGATTCCAATTTCTCCTAGTGTTTTTTCCAGATTTTTCGGGACTGTTTCTAGTGCTCCAATAATTATTGGTTTTACTGATACATATTTTTTTTACCATTTAAAAAAGAAAAAAAAAAAACTTTAAAAAATCTTAGGATGTCTTACAAAATGTTTAAATTTAAATACCATGCATGGACGGCGGCACGGGGGGGGGGGGCAGGGGGCCTCAAGTCCCCTCACTTTTTGACTTGGGCCCCCCACTTTACAGTCATCACCAGAAACAAGATGGAAAAATTCTGTTTCCATCTATCTGAAAGCATTTTTTTTTCCCTTTTCTGAATATGTAGAAAGAAAAAGCCTTTGATTGTATTCAATTTTAAAAAAATTAACTTGAAGTCGGGTAGGGGTGTATTATTCAGAACACATAATTCCCGTCAATTTTCCCCAAATTTTTCAGAAAAATCATAATTTTTGAAAACGTTCTCATAATTTCTCACTGTAGGGACTTGGTGTACTACAAAATAGATTTTATACACATTATCATTAAAAAGAGAGCAATCAAAAGGTATTAAGGAGTCAAACACAGTATTTTCTCGAAAATTCTTTATTATTCAAGGAAAATTTAAATTTTCCAGTATTAAGTAAAATTTTGCAGAAAATGTTCAATGACTGAACGAGCTTGTTTCATAGTTGAAGAAGTTGACTTGGTATGTCTGATTGACCTTGCTGTGTGTCCAGTTTCATCACAAATATTACAGTATGGTTGGGGGCGTCATGAAGCGATTTTAGGGTGAGACATTATTAACATTCGTCGAAATATATCATGAATATTGTCCTTGATGGACAGTTGCTGAGACAATGCAGCTGGACCACTTAGGAAAGACCGAACGTGCTTGTTCCAAGACTCTACTGGACTCTCACTCCATTTTGCTATCGAGTTACCGTTATTCCACTTGACTTATGGGCACACGAGGTAGCTCGGAATTATCATAATCCATGGTTTAGCCTTCTCATCGACGAAGGCAATTCTAAGATTAAGCATTATCTCGATGCCCAAGGTTTTCAATGCTTCCACATGCACACATTTGTTTGTGACAGACTGGGTGATAGTTAGGATGATGTTGGTGTTACTCATGAACGTTTCAACATTTTTGCGATCCACGCTGTTACGGATGAGAGAACATACGTAAAAGCGAATTTGAGGGTTGAAAAATCTGTTGCAAAGTATTTCCTCCACTCGCACATGGTGCATCCATTCACATACCGGTGATTTTTCGGATTGCATCGATACATTCTTTCTTCGCATTGTTGAGGATCCGCATAATATCTGAAGTTATTCATTCCATCCTCCCTCCAGTCCTGCTGTCACCAGAACAACTGATACAGTATCTTTTGAGCAAAGTCCAATGAACGTAATTTGAAGTGAAGAACAGAGAAACAATGTCTGCCTTGTTAATACGCTTCCAACGAGCTATTCGAATTCCAATACTTACATTTATACTTTTATACTTAATACATTTAAACTTTTATACTTTTGTACTTTTATATGCATCTTGTAAGTTCATACTTTTAACTTTATGTATTCTCTATATTTGATAAACCAATTGATTCTTGAATGTTGTCCTTTTTACTAGAAGCGACTTGCTAATATGTTTCAAATGAGCCATCAAGCAGTGTCAGAAAATCATTTTATGTCTAGATTAAGTCCAAAAAGGTGTATTTAGCCCAAAATGACCAAATATGGTCATTTGGGCCCAGGCCCCCCCGAAATTGAAATTTCTGTTTGTTCTTTTTTCACCAGAAGCGACTTGCTAATATGCTTCCAACAAGACCTCAACCACTATCAGAAAATCATTTCATGTCTAAATTATGTCAAAAAAGGTATTTTTGGTTCAAAATGCCCTAATATGGTAGTTTGGGCCCAGACGCCAAAAAATTGAATTTTTTTTAATGTTTCTTCTTCTATCACCAAGAGTATTTCATTCCGCTTCAAACGAGCCATCAACGACTACCAGACGATCATTTTAAACCAAAATATGCCCCAAACAATGATTTTTTTGCCCAAATAAGGTAATTTGAGCCCAGACGCGAAAAAATTGAAATATTTTGAATTTTTCTTATTCTATCACCAAGAGAATTCCATTCCGCTTCTAACGAGCTCTCACCCACTATCGACCGATCATTTTTAGTCATGATATTGAATTTATTCCCATATTTGGCATTCTGGGCGCAATGTGGGCCGCCCCCCCCCCCCACACACACTTTTTAGAAGAGCCCCCCCACACACACACACACACTTTTATAACTGTCCCGCCGGCCCTGCCATGAATACTTTCAAGTTTTTTCTTTTTCCTTTTAATAACGAAATAGACATGGTATGAAATAATTTTTTTTTTTTTAAATAGCTGCTGCTGCTTTTTCCATTTCATTTAAATCAGAATTTTCTAAGTTTAAGTGAATTGCTTATCGTTTAATTGAATTGCTTATCGTATCGGTTGGCCATTGCATTAATTGAATAAAATTGTTTAGAATTATAAAAACTTCCTCTATCCGCCACTTAGGGACCCGTTGGATGGGAGATAGTCGCTCGACACCACATTAAAAATAGTAGTCAGTACAAACTCTTTTTTGAAAGTTGTAAAATTTAAAAAACTTGAATTGTTTTTTTTGTGTGTGTTCACTAAACGTTAAATATTACTTTACTACATAATAACAAGTTTGCATAACGTAGAATCGGATTTGCTGTCGTTACTGAGGATTACTATTTCAAGAAATACCAATATTTTTTCTTCTCGGAATTGAAATATCTTTTCATTGTATTGAAAGTCCGATACCTGATCTGTCTTTACTTGTTGGGTTCAAGACTGTTACTTGAGTCAATTATAAACATGTTGAGATTGGGTTGGAAATACATTTCTGGAAATACTTCTGATTTTTGTATTTTATCTTTCTCCATTCCGTAATGATTGGATCAGAGCCAATCCAAACACGTTGACTTTCCCCACTGTTTCTTCTGCAAAAATTCCCATTAATCAGAACACAATTTTGTTTTGTGTACAAAAGCCCTTAAAGAAATAAGATTCATTTAGTTTTTCTACAAAGTAAATATTGTTAGGTGTGTCCTGTCATTTCAGTGAGAGGCTTTGTCTGTCCTGCTAAAATTTGAAATAGCATTTTCTTTGGTCTGTCCTGCTCAGGTTGGAAATAACATTGAATGAATACTTAAGAGTGTCCGTTATTTTATCTTTAAATGCTAAGTTCAGAATTGAGAAAACTTGAATTTTTATTTTTAGATATATCCAGTCACCTCTACACAAGCTCTGTGCATTGTCAATCTGTCACGCTCAAGTGTTCAATAGCATTTCAATCGGTAAATATGACAGTTGAATGGATTCGTTCTCATTTAAAACTCAATTTTCTCATCGTTTTTTCTTTGGTCAATTTTCCAAGTCAGATTAACAAGTTGAACAAACTTATTTTTATCTTTTTATTTCAAAGCAAACAAGAATCTAATAAACCCAGTTGTGCAATCGAAATAAGTAAACATTTCTATGATTATATTCACATAAACATGGTTTTCTTAGATTTGAACTTGTCCCATTTATCGAAATGGGTTATATATGAGTTATTCCTAAACTAATAAACCGATCATTATGAATTATGGAATAGATATTATACACGGTTAGTAATCTGGTCACATGATTTTGTAAACTTTCCCACCCCCAAAAAACTTAAAATAAGTGAGAAACAAAAGTTTTAATAAAGAAAAGAACTGCTCTACATCAAATTTTGAGTTATGTTATGTAATAAAATGTTAACCAGACACTTTAGCTGAACTATGTATAGTTCAGTTTGGTCTTTGGAGACCATCCTCCCAGGCTTCATCTCTTCCGGGACAGTGGCTGGTTTATTACCTGTCGCCTTTTTCCTGATTCAAACAATGTAACTCTAGCTCTATTGGTGACCAACCACGTCAGTTTTTCTTTGTGTGTGTGTGTGTATATATATATATATATATATATATTTATTTATTTATTAATATTTGTATTACAGAAGATCAGAACAACATTGGTACCGTCGGTTTCAAATTCTAACAAAAGGGACCTATCCGACCATTATTTTTTCTGTACGAAATAGAGACGATAGGGTGGTGGCACTCTGCACAGTGAAGGAAGACACCTTCATGCGCATGTGTGAATTATATCACCGCCTTCCTGTGCATGAGTCGCTGAGTGAGGTGATACACAACGTGTTCATCAGATTACCGATTCTCTCAAGATGACTGAACATGTTGAGCAAAGGTACTGCATCAAATTTTGTCAAAAGCTTGGTGATTCTCAAAGAATTCGTAAGAAGTAGCAGGTGTTTGGAGAAGATACAATGGGTATAACACAAATAAAGGAGTGGTTAAACCGATTCAAAAATGGCCGCACATCAGCGGAGAGTGAACAAGGTTCTGGCAGGCCCCAAACTGCTCAGAGTGCAGCTGTTGTTAAGAGGGTGCAA